>VWZO01010252.1:0-10561 GCA_013396975.1 Bucco capensis
TCAGCTTCATGTCATCCACAAACTTGCTGATATCCATCAGTTCTGTCCTTGTCCAGTGTTCATTGATTGCATTTTCATAACATTTAATTTCAAGGCATTGGTCAGTTGCCACAAGATATTTTGAATCTAGTGACTTTGGCAAGAATAACCTAAAGATTTTATTTTCTGAAGTGCAATCTCCCCTGCAAGGATCATTAGCAAGATCTATTATCTTGCAACTGCTGTTAAAGAAACTTAATTCACAAATGTGTGAATTTATTTCCGTTTGATGAAGCAACCAACAGTTTGATGGTTTAGCTAAATTATTTTCACTCCTCCCTGTTCTCACTAAGTGTAAACAAAGAACAAACTTTAACAAGACAAATACGCAGTGATAACCTTGGAACTAGAACTTTTCACACTTCTTTTTCCAGTTCAAGGGAATACAGAGACCCACAACTAGAAATCACATACCAGATAGTTAAACAAACTTTCCAATGTAATTTTGGAAAATTGTTATGATGAAGTTCTTGAACCATCTCCAGTACCTGCTGAATTCATTCTGCTGTCTGTAAGGCTCATTTCTGCCACAATCATTAAGCCACCTTTACTGAAAAAAGAGATAAAATCTTCAGCCATACTCCAACACATGGAAGTTCTTAAAGGTAAAAGATATCTTCTTTTCCTTTTAAAAATTTCCAACTGAAACTAGATGAAAACCAAATCAAATAAAAAAACCTTCCAAAGTTTGAGAAGTTTAATTGAAGAAATGACCAAGAAAATGAAGGAAGCAAGGAAACTCTCCAACATGCAAAACAGTGGCTGGGCCAGCCACTAACCCAGTGACACATTCTTAACACACCATCGTGCACCTCAGTCTTGCAAAAAAAGACACCAAAATGTCAGCTTTTAAATCAACTGCAGATTTTCTAAGTTGGATCTCTCAGGCAATATCCCATGGGATGGCAAGCCTCAAAGGAGCCTAAAAAAGATAACCTGCTGAAGGTGGCCTGAAGATTTGGAAGTGGCACAAACTCACTGACATCTGTCTCAGCAGGCTGTCACACCATCTCTTGTCCTGGTGTGCTGCTTCAGTTATGAAATGGGAATGAAATACCATATTCTCTTGCCATGCAGGGAACAAAATACAATCTGCTGAAGGGTAGGACATAACTCTTGTCAAATTTCTAAATGGGATACTGTATGTGCAGAGGTCATCTTTATTCACACACATATATAAACTTGAGATGGTTTGGTTGCTAATCTCTCGAGTCAGTTACAAAGAGGTAAATATTACCATTATTAGTTAATTATCCTTGATTCTTCATTATTATTATTCATACACATTGCTACATAGATAGAGATGATATTTGTTATAAACATCACTGACATGCATCAAGAAATGAGGTTGACAAGAAGATGAGAGAATCACAATTTGTGTTAATTAACCCTACAGAATGTCTATTGCCTGGTGGCTACTGCCTTGACATGGTGGCAGTCCAGCTTAGATTGTGTGTATGGTGTTTTTCCCCAACATAAATTGAGCCCAGAGCCACCACAGCACAGATCTTCAACATGTGATTCTCTACTTTTCTAGCAAAGCCAAGGATTCAGATAGATAAGGTGTATAAGAACAATATACAACTGTCAACAAAAATAGTCTATAAAAATATGTTAAACTGATGTAGTGACAGAGCATTGTGTCATGTGGTAAGATAACAGAAATGTAACAGTAAGTGCTGGAAAGAAGATGTAAGTCACTGGGGAAATAAGAATCATAGAACAATCAGAGTTGGAAGGGACCCACAAGGATCATTAAGTCCAACTCCCATTAGGCATAGGACAAAAACCCCAAGATCACACGAAGTGACTAAGGGCATTGTCCAAGCGTCTCTCAAACTCCACAAGATTTGAAGCCATGACCACCTCCCTGGGGACCCTGTTCCAATGCTCCACCATCCTCTGGGTGAAAAACTTCTTTCTAACATCCAGCCTGATGGGGACAAGTGACCTGTAATAGATCTCATTTGCAGTACCGCATGCCAAACTTTAATTGCAATGACAGACTAACGTCAGAGGATTTTGGTCACTTACAGATACACAAAGTGACATTGGAAGTAAGCAAAGTAGAAGAGGAAGGATGTGGTATGTACTTGACAAAAGAACTAGAAAAGAGTTCAAGAGCTCTAGGATAAATACTATTTTTTTGCTGTGGGCTCCCTGTGTGTCACTGAATATTACTGTAACACTTCAATTCTGTCCTCTGTGCACATTAGATGCTTTCCAGTACAAAGACCGTCTTTATGCATGTACACAAAGTCTCACAACAGAGGGCCTTAGTTTCATTTCAAAACACAGCTCTGTTAACAATTTTGTAGCAAAATACTTTTGATTTTAAATAGTATCTATTTCAATAGTCTTTTGTAAATTTTCCGTTCATTTCAAAAGTCACTTAAAATGAATATGGAGCCCAAGTGAGATCACCCAAAAAGATCACACTGTATGTACCCACTGCAAACGTCCAGCAATTACCAGTGATTTTGGTGCTTCTCTTGTTAGGATTGGTTTGACTCTGTGTTTCCTAGTTCCACCCCTGCTTTTTTTAAACTGTAATCAAACCATTGTTCCCTGCTTTCAGTTGTCCTTACCTCCACTCCACTCTCACACTCTGCCAAATCATTGTTTTCAGCTACTAAGTAAAAGCCTCTATGAACAAAATCAACAAAATCCCTCAGCCTCCTTGAGTTTTCTTGTGTTTTTTGTTGGTGGTGGTGGTGGCAGTGGGTTTGTTTGGTTGGTTATGTTTGGTTTTGTTTCTTGTAGAGCGGGAAACCAGTAGTTTAGACCTGTTCTCTCTGCAAATCTGTGAGGTTTTCCGCTAGCCCAGCCAATATTCATAGTTAACATTCAGAAGCTTAAAGCAGTTAATATCATCTTACTAAATTTCACATTTGCAGATGAAGCATCTGGATTTTGTCAGAGAAATTAAGAATTGAGTGAATAAAACCTAGTTATTTAAGTGTGTATTTGTCCAAGTAAGCTCTGAAAGTGTTTACAGTTGCACTTGAATCATATGAAGCTGGGCAAGACTCCCCCAGTATCCAAATGTTTGAGGCAACCTATGTACTCTCCTTTAAAAAAAATTCTGTGTTTGAGCTTAGATTTATTTCCCAGTGGAAGCTTCATCAACACCAATACATTTTTGTGGGACCTTTCAGTCCCAATGAACTGACAGTTTCTGATGAAAAACTTGCCCCAAACCTCTGCACTATCTCAAAGTACAGACTCATTCTGTTTAGGCAACTACTGCCTTAGGCTCTTTACTTTAATGATATACTTTTTCATTAAACCTTTATGTCCCTTGTG
The DNA here is from genome assembly GCA_013396975.1 of Bucco capensis. Taxonomy (NCBI): domain Eukaryota; kingdom Metazoa; phylum Chordata; class Aves; order Piciformes; family Bucconidae; genus Bucco; species Bucco capensis. The sequence goes on from VWZO01010252.1 coordinate 3,346, forward strand.
GGTTTGTACAATTTCTGAGATGTAGCTAAAATGCTTACTGTGTATTTGTGTTTGTTGATTTCATGTGAAATTATTTCACAGCTTTAGATGTACTTTTTCTTCTTATTCCTGAGGTATTTTGATATTCAGGGAATTAGAGTTTAACCAAAACCCTTTAAATGGGAGAAGTTTAGTAGAAAAAGAACTAAAGTAAAAATATAATGGTTGAAGGCTAGTAGGCAGGATCAGGGCAGTGACTATTCAGCCATTCAAGTTAAATAAGGAGCTTATTGCTTGCCTCTGTGACAAGTATCAAAATGCCAAATTTCATAAGTGTTATTTAAAGAATCAAGGACTAGATTTTTCATGAGTTATTTAAGTTTTTGTTTTTAAAGTCAAAATCAAAATCTTGTTGTATGATGTTCTGTAAGACATGTGTCAACTTACTACTGTCACTCCAAACACCTTCCTAGGAAAGAGATTTCTCCTGCACTGTAATTTTCCTCCTTTTCACTGAAAGACTTCTGGGGAGTTTGAGGATAATTCTGGAAAATTGTTAAAAAACCTATCATCTAGAAGGATGATCTGGAAAACAGAAATCATCTTTCCTGTAGATACATCAGAAATTATAAACAAACCAGACAACTTCAGATGATGCTGTGCTTGCCTTGTAGAAAGGACTATACTCAGCTGAAAAATCCCTCTGCTTATTTAGTAACCAATGTATGGAGTGTCTCCATACATTTACCAGGGAAAACAAAATACAATGGAGAAGAGGAGCTACCAAGAGCATACCTGGCACAAGAAAAAGCAAGTATAAATGTGACACAAGTAGAGGAATTTATGAGGTTTCTAGGTAATGAATATTCTGTTAAGTATATTGTTTGGTTTAACACTATGTAATTATATTTCCCCTTTAGTGAGAGGATCTATCCATCCAAATATTTGCTGCAAGTTTCTGATATTCAATCTAAATTTATTACTCAAATGTCTATTCATCATTACTGTTGCTCATGCTTAGGCATTTCAGTTTATTTGTCATAGCCTTAGTGGTGTCCTCAGCTTGGCTTAAACTGTGTGTGGGTATCCTGAGGTGTTTTCACTGAAGTATTCCCACATACGAGCAAGAAAACTCAGCTCAAGGACTCAGAGAACTTGAACTTTAAAAAAAGACACCAATGAAACTAAATTGAATCATTCATTAATTTTAAATTGAAAACAGAATCTGACTCACATGATTCTATCGAGTATTTATAAGGAAAAAGTTGTGAATCTATTTTATGCACTCAAGTCCCAGACTTTAGATCTTATTGCCAGGTACCTGATGCATATCTAGTGTCTTGGCTTTAGTAAGCATTGGGCAAGCAGCGATGCGAAGTACAGAAAAAACTCTTCTTATAGGCAATTCAAAGCACTTCACAGCTTTTCTCTGTTTCATAAAAATCTGACAGAAAATATTGACTTTTCTGCTTAGAGTCTCCTTATTAAGAATTTATGTGAGTGTCTTTTTTAAATAAAATAATGTGTGATACAGTTTGACAGTGACAGGGAAAGGGGGTAGAGATATGCCTATGTTCTTCAGATGTTTTCCAAAGGTAGTAGACAGCACTGTGATGCTAAGATTTAATCCCTGCTGAGAGTAAGAATGTTCTGTAGCAGTTGGTACCTGATAAAAGACAGGTAGAATATGGAAGACTTGCTACCTCTACAGGGAAAATCTGCATATGGATAGGCAGGGTTGCTCCAGTTGTCAGTTTAAGTCACCTAAATATCGAGAAGAGAAGACTTCGGGGGGACCTACTAGTGACTTTCCAGTACTTAAAGGGAACTTATAAGAAGGCTGGAGAGGGCCTGTTTGCAAAGGCCTGGAATGAAAGGACAAGGGGCAATGGTTTTAAACTGGAGAGGAGTAGATTTAAATTGGACATTAGGAAGAAGTTCCTCACCACAAGGGTGGTGGAACACTGGAACAGGTTGCCCAGGGAGGTGGTTGAGGCCCCATCCCTGGAGGCATTCAAGGTGAGGCTTGACAGGGCTCTGGGCAACCTGCTCTAGTTGGGGATGTCCCTGCCCAGTGCAGGGGGGTTGGACTACATGACCTCCAGAGGTCCCTTCCAACCCAAACCATTCTATGATTCTATGATTCTATGAAATATCATACGTTGCATATTACAAGGGTTTACATACACATATGGCTGTATTATATTAACATCTTAAACACTGGTCCCATTGTGCTGGACACTGACAAATACTGACCAAACAGGTTTTTTCTTTCTAAATTAAACAGAAACCCAAAAGTTTATAGAGGAAATAAATTTGTTGGCTTGCTTAAGTTCAGGAACACAGTCAAGATTAAAATTTTATCTACCTAGATTTAATTTTCATCCAATTTATGTTGTAAACAAGACTTAGTTTGCATGATGCCTGGATATGTGCTATAGATGAGCATATCAACATTTTTCCTAGGCTTTGATTATTCTTTTTAATTCAAGTGGAAAAAATTGAATTGAAAGTTAAATTCTTGCAAATTTTATGAGCTGAAAACTGAAACTAGTGTCCTTTGGACTAGTAGAAACTCTTAACTCGATTTAGGGGAAATTATATTTGCTATTCCATCCTTCTTGTTTTTATATCAAGAAACAAAAAATATTTTCAATACAGAAGAAACAAGACTACATTTTCACTGGTAAATTAAATGTGTCCAGAGTTAGTCTTTGCCCCTGAAGCCACCTATCAGAGACTGTACTCCCTCTGTGCTCTTAAGTCCTTTCAGCATCCAAAACCAGAGTAATCACATGCAAACTGCCTGCTGACAAAGAGCCCTGGCATGTGCCAGCTATTAAACTCTGACCTATTTAAGTGAAAAAAAAAAAAAAAGAGCTAAGAACAGATTGTAAAAGTTTAACAGGTAACAGGTTTCAAGTGATCAGGAATATTCCCTGGACTTTTGGGATTTACAAATATGAGTGCTGCTAGGATTTCCCACAGAATTAAAAAAAAACAAACAACTAGTTCTGAAAGTCTAGTAGAAAATTGGGTAATATATCAAAACTACTAATTGTTGCCATTAAAAAATTGATATTACTAAGACTGTTTAAAAATTGTCCAAAAGTCTCCAGCAGCTCTACCAAAAGACAGACACAGAGCACACAATCTCTCCAAAAACACTATGACAAGTAAGTCACAGAGCTAAAAATTCAAATCCAATCTCCTAGATTCTGTTCCAATGGTCTCATGACAAACCCTCCTCAGGAGGAAAACTAAAGAAAACAGTGAAACACATAGATTGTCCTGGCATCTTTCACTACTGAAATACTTGAGGATTTTGTTTTGCAGAGCAGGGGTGGGCAATATGCTTAGCTTTTCAACAACTATGAAAGCAGGAGTCTTTCTTTATTTTGAGTTAGGGAAATGTATGACTTTGCAATCAGGACAACTTGTGGTACCATGCTGAAACATAATCAGTTTTCAATGTGCAGTGTCCCAGAATAACTTTCCAACAGCAGCATTAGAAAAATAGATGCTCCTTTTTCCCTGGGCTGTTTATACCTCTAACATATAATTTTGCCATTAGTGAAGTGCAATGAAAATTAAGTCACTTGTAGAGCCCAATATGCTCAGTCAGTCAACCTTTAATGTCTTCATTTTCCTTTGTTACTCAGTAATAAATTGGCTGTAGAATTCAAGATGCTAAAAGCTTTTCAAGAGTCTTTAGCACTGCAACCATGCTGCCTTCATCAAAGCATAATCTATAAATCTGAGGAGAGAGAAGGTCATACTAGGAAAGATTTCAGAGCCACAACCCAAACTTATGCCTCAAATCATGTCTTCTACCACTGTGTGGATGGTTGATACTGGAGGCAGGCAGTTCTCTAGCTAATAGTGATATCACAAACACTTAGGGAAGCATACAGAAGAGGACCTATTAGCCTCTTATTTTTCTTCTATCCATTAATATTTGCAGCTTCTCTACTTAGATAGCACAGTTGACTGATCAAGTTCAGAGGTGGATTTGTGCAGAAACTACTAATAGGAAGGGAGCATCAGGACAGTGGATTGTCCTGGTCCAGTAGCCTGCAGTAGCAGTCAAAAGCAGATAACTAGGGAGGAAATAAAGCAATCCAACAGCAATACTTTTCTAATACAGTCCCCAAGCTGCTCCCATTTTAAGTTGTATTTAATTATGGGTTTAGGAACCCCCTTCTATGGATTACCCACACACACACTTCCCTCTTCTCTTCAAAACCCTATGAAATCAGAAGAATGACTTCCCAAGCTTTTTCAACCAGACATCTCAAGCTAAGCAACATGCTGCACCATCCTTTGAGCTCCAGGCTGTTCTTCGTGACTACTATTCATATCTACTGGAAGAAAACAATATATTGCAAGCAGTTGGTAATGGAAATTTCTCAGATCACACCCAAATGTCTTTGGAAAAGAACAGAACAGCATATGATGCATGGGAAGGGATGCAGAGAGCTGACCGTAGGTGTCTCTCCCTAGACCAGCTATTCATATTTCACCAGTGAACAGTGCTGGTCTCCTGAGACTTTAGGCAAGAGAGAGTACAAGGCTAAAAGAAAAGGAAAGCAAGTCTGACATAGTTTGCTTGCTTGCTTATCTGTGAAGACAAGATCAAGGAGAGAAGTCAGACACTTCACTTCTGAAAATCCAGGGCCGCAATATAACTTCTCCTGTGCTTGCTGCTCATGTTGCTAGAGGCACTGGGTACCTTTGTACCTTCCCAGTGAGTCTGACCTCCTGGCAGAGTAGGACGATCACAATGCAAAAAAAGAGACCAATTCTGCTGCTCACTGCATTATTAAGGGGATAGCAAGGCAAACTTAGTAGCTTCCTTACTATAAAAAGTGAATACGCTGACATTTTTTCTAGGCTGAGAACTAGAAGGCTGAAATCAAAATGTAATCAGACTCTCAGGATCCCCCTAGTGAGGCATGACAAAGTGCAGTAATGATCCCAGTGTTCTTTCCAATGCACTGGTTATTCACTGTACTTCCACCTCTCTTCTACCCTGAGAGTTTCCTGCCCACTCCCAGAAAAAGTATGTTTGTTCTGGGTACCTCTGAACAACCTGGCACAAATTATGCCTTTCTGGTACCAGACCAATCTTCTCTCCCACAGCCCCTGCAGATGCAGCATTTCACAGCTCCCTGAAATGTTCTTTTTCATGTTAATCTACAGTCCAGCCTGTCTGCAAATGTCAGTGCCTGTCTCATAGCAAAACTGTGCCATCCTGATGCTGCTCTGAATGATCATTTCTCCTCCAGCCCAACACTTACTCCTTCATGGGAGGGGAAGGGACTGAGATCAATATTTTTAAATGGACAAGAGGGGACAGTAGCACCAGGGGTTTGCAATGCCTTGAGTATACTGTCCATGTGCAGCATTAGCTGCCATGTCAAGCTCATTTATATCCTCAAGATGTCATATTATGCTCTTTGTTATGCTTTGTTCACCTTGCTTCCATTTGCACCACAATGTGTTCTCTTCAAGCCACATTGAAACTGGCCCTTCCTGGCATCACAGCCTGCCTCGTCACTGATTGCTTGCAGCTTACTCATTCTTTTAGAGCTAAAATTGGATTTGTGCAGCTCTTGGGAGCTGTGTCTTTCTACATCTAACAAAAAAAATTGCAGAAACTGCCCAAAAGCAACAATAATAGGAAGTAATTCATTATGAGAGTTGATTAAAACATGCTGTATTTAATAATTCAAAGCAAAATTTTACAGCTATCTTACCCATTATTTTCCTATAGAGAGAAAATCAGTGTCTTTGGATTTCTCTTCTGCTGTGCTATTCTACTGACTGTAACGAAATTATTTACCTATTTTAGAATTGTGTAATGCCTTGTTTCTTGAAACACAAGGATACCTCACATGGTCTGTTTCCAAATACAGTGTAGAAAAGCATTTCTTGCATTGTCTATATTTTTGGGCTAATCAATCACAGACTTTGAATGGAATCATCTTGCGTGAAGGAAATCCTTTAAAGACTGCTAAAAGCCATGTTTTGTTCTTTCATGCCTTGTCAGGATTTGACTAAGAAGCTTTGCAGGCTAAACTTGCAAAAGAAGAATTTCATGACAGAGTCAGCCTATGGGACAGAGTGCAGCAAAGGTGCCAATGAGACCAATGGGCTGATGATTTTTAATAAGCACTAAGTATTTTATTTTATCTAATTACCAAAAAGTTTGAGGCATTCTTTTCATAGCACAAATACAGCTCAGTTATTGGGTTTATGCATAAATAGCAACTGTAGATGTAATTTATCAGGTACTTAATGAGTTTTGGCAACCAGCAAGCATTAGGAAAAGAACCAAAATTAATTTAACGGGTTTTACAAAAAAACTTTCCTATGGATAGGTTTATTTGCTCAACAATTTTCTGCCAATGGTTTCTTAACTGTTAGGGGAAAAAAGAAAAAAAATAAGTGATTGATCAGTGCTTCAGTTTTGATACAGGACAAGAAAAGGACTATTCAGTTGTGAGAAAGAAAAAAAAATTAAATTGGTAGATGTTATTCCCACCTGTATTTCCTGAGTCTAGGTGCTGACTAGTGGGCTGACTTGACTGGTAACTGCTCGTAATTGTGTCTCATAAAAATACACAACTCATAGAAAAAGTTTTTTCTACCAAAATGAAAATTTTCAGTGACGTTTATTTATTTGATCGTGCATGGTTTTCTGGTTTTTAAAGTAAAAATTCAGAAGCCATCAGAGTGTTCAAGAAGTTTCACTGCAATAGTGAAACAAAACCACATTCTCTCACTTCATACAAAAGCTTTTTCCTCCCAGCCTAAGTTAAACTCAGTTTTGTTTAAAAATATTCAAATTTTTCCTTTCCCATTTCTACCTGTATGAAATATTTTCACTTTACTTGAAATGTTTCATACTTTCTGGTCATTTCCATCATCACACCAGCAGGACAGTGGATCAGAACAAGCTATAGTGGAAATGTTCTACATAATGCTCATATTTGCTCCTGCTCCAGTTGCGACTATGGTACTTTTGAATAAGAACTTTCACACAGGAGTTTAGTGACTTCTAGAATGGATCCAGTTCATGTTTCCTGGGTTCATTCCTATGGATAAGCTCTATTTCTGTATCCTTCACTTTCTACCTGTCATAGGGTGACTAAATTGAAGAGAAAGAGACATTAAGGATCTTCTGTACGTCATATTCCCTTTGAAGAGAGACATCTTCCCTTTAAGAAGATGA
>VWZO01010252.1:10785-54715 GCA_013396975.1 Bucco capensis
ATTTTGCTGTCCCCATTTGGGGAGAGGGGGCATCTGGGAGGTCCTCTCAAAAGATTGTCCTTTTGACCCTGGCAAATTCTTAGTTCTTCTGGTCAAACCAGGACACTACCACAACTTGCTTTGTAATATCATACATTATTAAACAGGTATTTTAAAGGCTTCTTAAAATCACAGTAACTCTAATAGTAGAGAAGTCAAGTAAATATAGTGATTATGTGAAGTTTCTAACTCGTGGGGGAATTGTGAGGCTTAATTAGTTAATGTTTCTAAAACTCAGATGGAAGAGGTTAATAAGTTCAAAGTATTATTATTCCTATCTTTTCCAAAATATATTATCTCTATTAAGTTCAAAGAAATTAGCATAGTTATAGCGCTCACAATTAAGGTACTTATTTCTTTTTCTATTTTTCAGTAAACAACCAAGCCACTGGTATTGCAACTGGAGCTATAAGCCAAGCATTCATACACCACTAAACACAGATTCACATGAAGTGGAAAGAAAAGAGTGAAAAAAATCATTTCAGTTCCCAGCTTTCTGGAACATTATCAACAGAGCAAAAGGTATATAACAAAAGGAAAAACATGTATTTGCCTTTCCCTTTGCAGTACAGTTAAAATGGATTTACACACTTCACCTGTTGTACAGCTGAGCTATACCTAGAACTATTCTTCTTTTTGCGGAAGAGCCTCTTCTGCTTGAAGATACTGACTACTGAGGAATGGAGGATTGCTAAGCAGTTACCCTTCCTTTACTCAATTGCTCTTTGTTTTTCTTTTCTTTTCATTCCCAAGCTACCCCCCAAAAAAATCATGTAAAAACATCACAGGGTAGCTGCTGCAGCAGCAACAATTAAACAAGGTCACTCCTCTCTATAGACAAGCCTTCTCCATGGAGGGAAAAAAGGATATTAACCAATGGGGCAGCTGCTAAGACACTTAAGGGAAGAAGTGGCACACTCTAGGTTACCATTGCATACCAGTAAGAATGTTTTTCTTGATGTCATCTTGCTACTAAGGATATTAAGTTCCACACAAGAATTAAAATCACCTGCAGGGAGTACAACAGCAGCCTTACGGCCATGATGGAGGAGCCTGAGGATGAAGAGACCTATGCTAGGGACAAGAACAAATAAAGTCCACCTCGAGATTGCAATTTTTACTGGACTATATAAACAAACTTGTCTGACATTGCTGGAGTGAATTCCAGTTTTATACTTGTTGCAAGGAAATTAGAACCAAGCATTCACAGTGAAATGAGATTCCTAATACTACAGATATCACAGAGATTTCCAAAATGATAATCTATTTGTGATTTCACTGTGAAGAAACTCATATGAAATTAGTACAAAGTAGGTCAGCTCCAAAAATTACAGCAAATAAAACTTTTTGAACTTCACTGCAAAGAAAAGCAGAACATGCTTTTTGCTTTTGAGAGACTGAATTCTATCTTTATGTTAAAAATAAAAATAAACTTCTTATTATCACTAAAATGCAGGATGTAAAATTAAGAAAGGGTATGAAACTAAATTAATTGTTCTGATGTCACTGTTCCATATGAAACCAATTTGTTAACACAACTGATGTTAGATAGAAAGGACATCATCCGATTATTGAAACAAGATTTTGATATCTTCATATTACCAGAACTGTCATGCAAAATATAGAGATTGCTAAATATATCAGTTTGTAATCAGAGATTACTTCCAATTTGCCAGTGACTAGAGGAGGAAATTTTTCTGCCAAAACAGAAAATGTAGATTTAAGTCAAACAAAGCTTTTGATATATACATCCTTACTTGACTGAATTATTTTGACTGAGGCATAACAGCTCCAATTTAAAAGACACTTTTTTCTTTTGAGTTTATATTGCACTTTAAAATCTAACTGTATTAAAAAGCATTTCCAAGACACTAGGTAAGAAACATATCTTGTGTTAAACTAAATATTATTTTTGCCCCCAAATTATAAACAAATGTTAAAAATTATTAGCAGACTAAAAATCATTCTATATCCCCACATCCATAAATGAGTCTAGCACCTCCCTTATTATCATAAGTGCCAGTATTAGTTATTCAATGAGCCTGAGACAGCTCTACAACTTCGGTATCATTTCTGCAAAACAGATTAGAAAAAAATAATTGAGTATTCAATATTGTGAAAAATTAGCAACAGAGCAAAGCCCAAAGACCTGTAATAAGTAGATGGTAGAAAGTGAAGCCACCTTCCTGCTACTGCACTGCAATTACAGTGGCACTCCTCTACTCAGCAATACACTCAGCTCACCCTGGTTTGGATTTCATGGTACACGGGTAGATTTTACCGTATTACTCTGGTTTATATTTTAAAGTTTCTCCTTTCAAGGTTGTCAAATCATTTCTAGATGCTTCTCAGACAGACAGGATAATATCACCCCTCTGTGTATTGGTGTCAAGTCAGGTCAAGAGCAACTGTCAGACTACCTAGACTTAAAACTAGATGTCAGACTTATTTATGCTGTTTAAATTCAGAGTAATGCTACTCACTGCAGTACATCAGTCCAGTTTCATTTTCCTGTGGAATTATCTCATTTTCATCCTGTGCTAAGCTGTCATCCATAGGCCTTTCAAAACCTGAATTTTCTAAAAATTAAACAAATCCTTACTGTTATTTAAGACATAACAAAACACACAAAAAACCCCCAACCAACCAATCAACAAAACCCCCAAATCCAACAAAACAAAACAAAAAACCCACAAACTTGAAAAGGAAAGAGACAACTTGTAGATCCAGATTATCTATTTACTCTTTCTGGCTTCATGAATTCATCTGAGAAAACAAATCCATATAACAATGCCAGTTCAAATTTTGATCCAGAAGGGATATTTTGTTGTTTAGATGAGTCACTATGTCACATTGCATTATCAAGTGGCACAACCCCATGTTCTGAATTCACAAATGTCTGTCTCCTTGTTCAAAACCAAAAGTGGCATAAACCCATTTATAATTTAAGTAAGTTGCAAGTTGCTGGCAGTTCCTAAAATGGCTTTTTTGGAGAATAATGAGATAGACTGGTAGGGTAAGAAACATGCTAAGTGACGGCACAGTATAAGGCATAATGAATAGTTGCTCTGTCCCTGGCAGGAGACTACAGTTCCAGAAAGCCCTGTCATGCAACATCTTTTATGGCAAGTCATAAATTAAAAGAGATCTTTATCTCCTTTTTCTGTCGCTACAAGGAGGAGAAACAGTATAACTCCATGTTTCTTTCCAGAATTGCACATCAAGGCCCAAATCTCTCCTAATGCAAATGATGTCAACCCATTCATTTCAGCTGAGTTTTGCTCACATTTATCAGCAGAAAAAGTCATAAGCTCTTTCTGTTTTAATTTAATTGAAATATTGATTCTTCAAAATTTTTACATTAAATAGCATTTTAGTTACCAATGTCTCCCTGTGAAAGACAACCTGGCACAGAAAGCCAATTCTGTGTGTAAGTCAGTGGGAGCAGACAGGAAGATAGGCATTAGGGAGATGAAAAAAGAAGCTTTTTAAATTTATAAGGCCAAAGAGGTATCTATATTTTAGTGTAATTGCCTCAGATGATCAGAAGAAATTACACTGATCAATTACAGCTAACACAAAAAGAAATCCAGCAAGAGCTCCAAAATAAAATGTTACTTATTTTACTAATCTTTCTTTTCACTGATCAGATCTTATGGGGAAATCAAAGACCTATGTCAGGCTTACCTTCAGTGGAAATATTAGAAAGTTTCCAGTGCATCTTCTCAGAATTTAAAGGTGCCCATCAGGACAGTCAGATTTTTGGTCACCTTCATAGTGTGCTGACATTGTGCAATGACACCTTCTTTGGAAGGAACATAGAAAATGGAGTGGTGGTGAATACCACTTCCTTTCTCTGAAATCCTTGTAAGCACACAGTGTCAAAGCACCTGACCTTCTCTCTTCTCAGGCTCAGCATGCATGTAAGTCTGGAAATGGAGGTTTGAAGAAGTTGTTTCTGAAGAAAAGGAAAAGGACAAAAAAAGGCAAAAAAGACTAGCTTCTGGAAATCTGTCTCCAGGAAAAATTCCATGAAATGACCTGCCTTCCATGATGAAAACTGAGAAATCCTGTTTGAATACTTCATTTCAGTTATGTTCAGAACCAAAGAGAATATAAGCAACTAGATCCCAAAGATGACCCAATATGGCAATCTAGTACCTACATATCTGAATTTACAGCTAAGTCTGTCCCCTAAGGGTATGCCAGAAATTTTTTCCTTTTCACTAGGGGAGACAAAGATTTGGTGTGTCCTTCTGCCAGTTCAGTTATGGCTTAACATTTCAGGCTAGCCATTATTTCAGTGAATTTTGATTTCTACACAGATGTTCCAAATGGAGTAAGAGAGTATATGAAATATAAAAAGCTTTTGTGACTCAGGGAAGACACTTCCCACATCACTTGTCTCCAAGCAGTTTGCAGGAAGAAAATATTCACATCATCTATGGAAATTATGTCAACTGAAGCCCAGAAATGTCCAACTCAACTTTTTGCTTCTGCCTCTGTTAGAAAGCTACTCCACACATGCACCTAGAAATGTGAATGTCAAAAATAAAGCAGGTTTAGAATTCAGAATCATACACAGTGATACTAGTTGGTATTACTGCATGTAACTCCTTTACAGTCAGCACAAGCTGATCCTATTTTATATCAGCTGAGAGTAGACGTAAGATAGAATGGTGACAACATTTTAAGCACTGACTTCTGAATCTAGGCCCTTGCATTATTTCCAGTCCTCTGGTTAACAAGCAACATGCTGTACTCTAGAACCACTTTTTAAATTGACTTAGGTTGGGAAGGGTAACATTGTGAAAATATGTACAAGGTTGGCCAAACCCAATACATTTGGTAAGTGAACACCTTTACTGGTTTGAGTGACTGGGGATTGCCTCTTTAAAAATTATAGTAATAAACATTTGCTTCATTTATTCAGATCAGATAAAATAATACATCCATGGCAAGATTTTATGAGTCTAGCTACACAGAGTTATGTATATAAAGCAAGAACTAAGGATGTACGCCGTATAGTTCTCAACAACAGACTAGATTACGAAATGTATAGTATGTACAAAATCATGCTACCAATTGCATAGTATGTCATACACATACTATTTGTACTCACATATAAACACATCAGATAGGTGCAATAAGAGATGAATTTTTTTTAAGTGACAAAAATGGAAACTTTACTTATAGATTTGATTTTCAGAAAGTGCTGAAAAGGCATTTACAGGAATTCAAGAGTCTTAGAGTGATCATCCACAAACGGAGATATTTGAAAAACATAGGAAGAGATTTTAAAAATCATAACTAAATGAGATGGTCATGTTGTTTTTACTTTTATGCAGAGTGTTCTTTACCTGCAGACTTACCTAGACACTTGGACTTTTCCTCAGAGCAGGACTTTGCAGCTAGTGGATCAGTGCCATACTGCATGTCACACAGTCATTTGATTAAAACTGGAAGGCAGGGAGAACATCAATATGTGCAGCTTTGGAGATATAGATGCAATTCAATAACTCACAGTGGTGTAATTGTAAATTGTGGTTGACTGCTGCTTTAGAGAACTTTAATGGAAGTCTGTAACAAAAAGATAATTGCTTTAAAACAATTAAAACAATATTCAACCTTTTCTGCTGGGAAAAAAAAAATCTTCTCCTGTTAAGAAAATGTATAGTGTTTGCTTATCTTTTATCAGGTATTTCATGTATTTGTGTTTATCTGCTTGTTTTGTACCTAAACTGCCCATTTCTAACCAAGCGAGTGTTCAGTGCTTTTTAGGCACCTGGTCCCTTCTGTTTCCTCTGCAATGTTTGTTACTGCCCATGACAGATCTTTTTCTTAGGCTGCTAAGCAATGCAGAAGGCTAATCTAGAGCAGCATTGTTCTCCCTGGGTAGTTTAGACAAGATCAATATTCATTAAAATAGGTAATTCACCACACAAGGGGAGAGTCCTTTAAAAAAAACTCTCAAAGGCAGACCAGGTGAGAAGTGGGAAATGTTACTCACATGGATAAGACACAACACATCCATTTTCAACACCCTTCCTGGACTGCCCACATCTGTGTTTAATCACTCAGGTTGCCATCTTTTTCTTCTGTCCAGTTGGAATGCCTTCCGCTGTGATTTGTAACCACTGCCTCTTCCCATTTTGCTGTAAGCTTCCTTCATCCTCTTTGCTGAATTCTTTGTTCTTCCCAGTGGCCACAACTTCTGCCTGCCCACTTCCAGTCTGGGCTCACTCCCAACATTTTTCCCTCTCCTGCTGTCAGATTGAGTTTCTGATAGAAATCACATGGCCACAGTGATTTCTTTCATCTTTATCTGCACCAATATTGTGTAATAGATTCTTTCTTCATTACAGGTCTCTGAGACAACATTCCCTATCCAAGTAAACAGGTAAACCAGCAAGGCTGTAATCACATTGGATCTTTATACTTCAACAATCCTTCAGGACAAACCAGTACATTCCTGTGAAGAGCTTCATTAAATTTTCTTCAGATGAGGTGGGCTTGTTTTCTTCTTTTTTTTTTGCCTAATTTATCTGCCTCTACCCAATTCTTTTTATTTTCCTCAGTTTCTTATGCTCTATGTCATAAAAACATTTTAAAGCCCGAAACATTTTAAAGGAAATTTAAAAATGTCAGTGTAATTGGATTTTCCATAATAAAATTTCATCTGCACAAGCATACAGCACTCTGCTTGACTGGACTGGGGAAAAATAATTTTCTTCATTTTTCATTTATTTAGGAATACTGCACTTTTGTGGAAAAAAAAACTAAGAAAGAAATAGAAATAACTTGAATTAAATGTTTCTTTCTGAAATATCTGAGTTTGCACTTGAGTATATTGAGTCTTTTCATTGCTTGATTGTAATGGAATTTTAAAAACTTGGACTAGGTAATCTCATTCATTTTTTTAATACAAAACAATCAGAGAAGACAAGATTTCTCCCAAATACTTAAATTTTTCAACATCTATAACAAATGTAAAGGTTCTGACTGAAAAATATCTTTTTTCTTTATTGAAAAATCTTTAAAAAGATATGTTCAAATAGGTCTACAGCCTTGTTTCTTTTATGAAAGAAGTAACAGTTGCAGTAGATGAGACTTCCTGTTACTCTTCAGCAAAACTTAAGCCATTATATTTTAATTGCTAAGTCTGCAACANTTCCCAAATACTTAAATTTATCGACATCTATGACAAATGTAAAGGTTTTGACTGAAAAATCTTTTTTCTTTATTGAAAAATCTTTGAAAAGATATGTTCAAATAGGTCTACAGCCTTATGTTTCTTTTATGAAAGAAGTAACAGTTACTTTTCAGCAAAACCTACGCCATTATATTTTAATTGCTAAGTCTGCAACAGTCTTAGTTCAGTAACTCCAATGGCTTCACTGGAGCTAAGATGAGATATGGGATTTAGAAGAGAGCAATTTTGATATATATTTTAAAGTTGTTTATACTTTGTTTTAAGTCCTGTGAGTTGGATATTTCTCATGGGCTTGAGAAATACTTGATCTGTTAAATTGTTTGCTTGTTTTTTCTTTTTATCTTTTACTTCTTGCTCCTGATACATATTTAAAATGATAACACAAGCATAGTGAGATGACAGAGGTGTTACATGGTGTTCATACATTCACAAATCAGAGACCAGATACAAAAAAATCAAGTTGATACAACTTACCCAATCTTTTTCACTAATGACTTTCCAAGCTGAACTTAATTAAAACAATGAAGGTTTCAACACATGAAAAGAAATAAACACCATAAAATGGTAAGGCCAAATGGTAATTACTCATAATTATGATATTACCAATCCTCAATATGAAGAACAGGACCACAACAGAAAACATCCTTTAGACATTCAGCTAGTGTTCAACTTGACAAGATGGATGATTGTTCTGCTTTCTACTATTACCTGACAACCTATACAGCTGGGGTTTTGCAGCAAAAGTCCTGGGGACTTTTGGAAGATCACCATCCACTTGCTTTTGAGTCTGTCATTCTCTCTCTGATGGGTTACTGTGGTGGGTTGACCTGGGCCAAGTGCCAGGTACCCACCAAGGTTCTCTATCACGTTCTCGCCCCACACCTCCCACGGCACAACAAGAGGGAGAGAANCCCAATACAGTTACCTATTTCAGAGCATTTTTTCACTGCCCTACCCTGCGAAATGCTGCATCGAAACATTTTTTTTTTCAGTTGAAAATACAGTTTCTACATCACCAAATTGCATGTTTCCTCTTCTCATCCTGAAGTGTTTCATGCTACCATCAGAAAGTTAGAAATGCAGTATGCCTGCTTCAGATTGGCTTAACCTAAACTTTCTCTGTTTCTCTGAACTAAACTTTGAAGTGACCTGAAATTTTGTTTTTATGGAGTTTCTCTGTTTGGTGCTCCAGGTTTGTAGCACCAAAATTATTTACAACAGGTGAAAACTACAACACAGGAAACAAGTTATCAACAAAATATTTGGATTTGAAACTGAAAATACAGTTACCTTGGAAAAACTGAAGAATTACTTCTTTTCACTCTGAAATCCTCTTAGGGATTGATCAGCATGTTTTGAATTTCTGAATAGCATTTGCTCATTGAGGTGTTCTTTAAAAGTGGTGACCAACACAAAATGTGTGAAAACTATTTCTTGTTTACCTGATTCCTTGTAAGATTTTTTTGTCATAATTATGTTTTAAACTTTCTTTTCCTTATCCTTCTGCAGCCATCATCAAAAAGTTTACAGTTTATGACAGCATCCATTTCATGATGCAGCCATTTGTTAAACTCCTTCAAGACTGATTATCAGCTGTTTAACTGATGGGCTTCCCTGCCAGTTTTAATATGCTTGTTCATTCTTCCAAGGTAACTGCATGTCTTTTTGGCCATTACTTTAGACTCAACTGATGATGACTTTAATCTATTGATAATTTGATAATGCAGCCCTCAAAATTTTATTCCAGCTGCTTGCACTTTGTTTATTGGCCACCTTATTTAGCAGGAGGAACTAATTGTGAAAGACTTGCAGTTTTACATAGGTAAATGACTCAGAACTTGTGTGTTACCATGGAGCAAGTCTGGAGGAGTTTCCTTGAAGCTAAACCAGATTTTTTATACAATTAAAACTGGGAAAAAATGACATCTGAATGTGTAAAAAATGAATATAAAATCAGAGAGCTTTCAGCCACTCCAATGGCTGTCAGATAGCGTGTTTAGGATACATGCTAAGCATAACTATTCTTTGTAGTTTTCAGGCATTTTCCACAACAGAACAAATGCCTCTTTGCTTGGACTTAGTATTGCCAGCAGCTCCTGATCAAGGGTCAATTATTTCAAAAACTAATAGATTCAGTAAAGCACCTTAATTTACAGAGTAGTCTCAGCTTATAGGAAGACCTCACTTTCACAGTAAATACAGAGAACCAGTATCTTCCATTGATTTAATTAATGCCACCAGTCTATGCTCTGAAGACTATTTTTAGGCTCTCTCTCATGGTGGTATTGACTCTGGTGTTATACGCAGCTAAAGCAGGTCTAACTGGCACTTTTGGGGAATGTCAGGTAAAAATAAGGCCATATGTCAAGTATGCCATGGGATGACAAATAAAGCATTTTGTATTATTTACAGTGAGTAAACACAACTATATGCACCCTGTGTTCTATGTTGTATCTCTGTCCTGTGCAGCAGAATGAGCAGTGTTAGGCAACTTGTGATGAGTTATCATACATGATAACCTGCTTGAATGTAATCACAGGGGAACAGAAAGCCCACTTTTATTTGCATTAGAAAGAATGTCAATTTCCTTAATCTCTAAGTATACCAATAGATACTGCTAGTCACAGTTCATTCAGTGACCATATGCAAAACAAATGCATTTTAAACAGTCAGATTTCACTGTGCCAAGGCACATAGGTTAAAAATGCACCCACAGAACTTAGTTTGAGTACAAAAGGCTTAGGGACGAAAAATATGACTCACAAGCTAGACTCTCAGCCAGCACTAAATTAGCAGGACTCAAAATCAGTGAAATACCTGGCTCCAGATATATTTTTCATTGGCAGTGAAATATATAGCTTGGACTAACAATGGAGAAGTTGAAGTGCTGACTCAACACATGGACCCATTAACTGAATTATAGTGAATTATTTCTAAAGTAAAAATTGCAAGTGACTGACACTTACATGCATAACGATACATATTGATCTTCAGCAAAATGAGAAATACAAGTGTATTTGGAAGACCACAGAGCATACATATTGGTAATGTCTACAAAGATATGCCTTTAAGTGACTGAGCAGGAACTCAGTTCCCTCAGCTGCTCCTCTTGTGCTCTAGACCTTTCACCAGATTCGTTGCTCTAACTGGTCTGCTTTAAATGATCTGCTTCCCCAGATCAGTTAAAGATGATCAACTTATTTATGATTGAATATTGAAATATGCAGAAGCCTTTGTCTACCCTGTGGTTAAAATGGGATAAATACACCTAAACAAAACCAATCCTTTCAAAGAGTAAACACAGTCTAATTGTTCATCTGGTACTATTAACCACACCAAGGAAAGGGGAAGTACTGCAGTAATGTGGAGGTACTGGTCAACAAGGTCCCTTACGTCATACAGGAGAATGACTTGCGTTGACTTCTTGTTTGTGAGTATTTAAAAATGTTTCTATCCAGGAAATCTAAATATACAGTTTCAAGGCGTGATTGCCATCTTTTTTCTGCATACAAATGCAAAACATCTGAGTTCACTCACCAAAGCAAGTAAACAGCTTAGAAACTAGATTCGCAGAGAGTGTCAACCCGAGAGAAGGAAGCACAGGGATTTCAAGGGCATTACACACAAGTAGAACTCAAATTTTCCAACGGGACATTCAGCTGATGACATGTTGACAGGGGGTGACCAGGTCCTCACTCCAAGTCCCTCAGAGAGACGCGCATTCCGAGGGTTTCAGGGTGAAAAGCCTTTTATTAAAATTTTGTGGGGTTCTTAAGGCATCAGTGAGGAATGGACATGGTCTGGCTAGCCAATGGGGGAAACCAGGGGATCAGAAGCCAATAGTAAGCCAGGGAACAGGAAAAGACAGGGGAGACAACCAATAGGATTAGGACAGAGGTGGGGTAGGCTCAGTGGGCAGTACAATATGGCACTGCCCAGGGAAACCATGTGGCCAGCTGCATGGAGGGCATAACAATAAAATGAAAGTGAACCAGTACAACAAGAAATCATACAGTAACAGCAAAACCCAAACTTGGACTGCAGTGTCTCTAGGCTGTCTCCCACAACATGTAATACAGATGCAGAGCCCTATTCCCCCAGAACGTGTTTCTCCAGCTGCAGTACACCTCTTAATACTGAAGGGAGGTCTGAAATACTGCCACAGTGGCCTTATTGTGGATTAGAGAGAAAAAACACAAAACCACAAAATTCTTATAAAAGGACAGGGAGGGCTGCATTTGGGGCAATTTGGCTGATGCATGTTTTCTAACCTTTGGGATCTTTAGTGCTATTACACTGTGCGTGGGTGCTGTGGGAGAACAGGGAGCCATGCTGCCAAGGAACCACACCACTGGATACCACAGTCACCATCTCCAGTTCCTCATCACACTAATTTCAGGAGGCTTTTTTCCTGGGAATCCATAGGAATATTAAATTCATGAGCCAACACAGTGTTCCATATGCATTCTTGAAGAGTTCAGAAAAATGCGTTCAGAAAATGTCAGTGGTTTTGTTTTCTCCTGTTCCTTGCTGCTGTAAGCTGCAGCGTATGACCTTTTCTTGACTTCATGCTTGGTTGACATCTGGTTACCATATGTTTGTACTGTTATTGCTCTACCCTTTCATTGTAGGCTGTGCGTCCTGATAGATGTCAGTCCACAGTGCATGAACTCCTCTATATGAAAAGTATATTTTAAGCCATTGTCAAAAAAAGTAAAGAACTGAAACATCTAGAAAATAATACAGCCCAAATACAGTATTAAGGTAGGAAATCAGGTAGAGAATCAAAGTGTAGTAGATGGGTCGCATTGTTGCTTTTTTCTAACTAGATAAATAGAATTAATTTCATATTTTGATTAAATAAGAAAGAACTGTCATAACAAACACTTGGCTGTACTGAAGTAGTTCAGCTAAAGTCTTATTCTATAGTCCTCATAATGAATGGAAAATAGCTATTAATAGACAAGAGTTAACATCTAAGCTGTATTGATTCCCTGTGTGCAAGGTAATTCTTACTTAGGTGAATTTTCCTACCAACTTTAACTAATTTACTTATGTTACTGTTAGCAACCTGGAACTTCAGAGATGGAACAAGGTGAAGGTACATCTTAAAAACTGTTCGAGGGCATGCTCCTCAACCACAGGAGGCTAGGCTAGAAGTAGTATTTTTACCATTTGGTATTTCATAACATCTCAATATTTGTTGATATTCAAGAATACCAATGGCATGACAGGAAAGCATATTTCTAGTGTGAGCTCCACTGGAAATCATTTGAATAAAGAAGCTCTTCATAAGGCCTAGTGTATGATTAGCAGCAATTACTTATGCAGATGTAGAGATACTCTGGCAGTCATTTCTTACATAGAGGACCCATTGATTTCAGCAGGAATTGTAAATAATGGATGAGTTGAACATGAGGTCCCCCAGGGAAAAATGTATGATGCAAACCATGACAAGTAGATCACTCGCTTTTGCTTTGAAAAATTCAATTGTCAGTACATGATTTTCAGAAGTCAGTTGAGCAACAGGAGAAATTCTGTCTTGCAGAGATGCTTGTTTTTACACCAATATTACAATGTAAAAGCTCCCAGCATCAGAAGGGGTAAATTTGTATGCTGAATAGCTGGGGGAAAAAGACTGAGTGGGAATGGTGACCTCGGTTACAGACCGCTCTGAGTACTCTGGAGTCTCTCTCATCCTGGAGGCTGCTTGAACCACAACATTAGTATTGTTTCTGGTTTTGTCCCCCTGGCACTATGATTAACTAAAGACTACAGTTTAATATTTTCAGTGTTCCAGGCACATTAATCGGTTTGCTAAGTTTGTGTAATCACTCACTGTGACAGCTCTGCCTTACTGATCTCTAAAGAGAGGGTCACCACAGCAACGTGGGAGATAAACCGCTTTATAACTTTGCAGAACTTCCTGGGGAGAAAGGGGTGGAGTGGAGGATGCTGCAGAATGCTAAATGGATTCATGACCTGTGTACTTGCCAGCTGTCATGCTATGAACACGACAGGCTGCTTGCCAGACACAGCAGTGTGAGTCAAGAAAGAGTCATTTTTATGTGATGTTCCCATGTCACTCTTCACCAGGTCGCCCAGGCATTATACAGAGCATGGAGATCAGGCAAATACTTGAGCAAATTGGAGAACTTTTCATGCCTCTAGGTGATATTTTATTCCTTATTACAATACTAGAAATAGCCACATTATTGAAATAGGTAGCAGGATAAAAAAGGTTTCTCCAAGACATTGGTCCCAGAGATCAAACATGTTTTTTACCTGGCTTACAGTTCTTCACTACTCCTATCTGGTGCCTTACAGCACAAGTCTGTCCCCACTATCAATACAGGCTGGGGGATGAGAAGATAGAGAGCAGCCCTGCAGAAAAGGACTTGGGGATGCTGATGGATGAGAAGCTGGACATGAGCAAACAGTGCACACTGGCAGCCCAGAAGGCCAATGGCATCCTGGGCTGCATCAAGAGCAGCGTGACCAGCAGATCGAGGGAGGTGGTTCTGCCACTTTACTCTGCTCTAGCGAGACCTCATCTGGAATACTGTGTCCAGTTCTGGAGCCCTCAATACAGAAAGGACATGGACCTGATGGAGCAGGTCCAGAGGAGGGCCACGAGAATGATCAGGGGGCTGGAATACCTCTCCTACGAGGACAGGCTGAGGGAGCTGGGATTGTTCAGCCTGGAGAGGAGAAGGCTTCAGGGGGACCTACTAGTGACTTTCCAGTACCTAAAAGGAACTTACAAGAAGGCTGGGGAGGGCCTGTTTGCAAAGGCCTGGAGTGAAAGGACAAGGGGCAATGGTTTTAAATTACAGAAGAGTAGATTTAGACTGGATATTAGAAAGAAGTTCCTTACCACGAGGGTGGTGAAATACTGGAACAGGTTGCCCAGGGAGGTAGTTGAGGCCCCGTCCCTGGAGGCATTCAAGGTGAGGCTTGACAGGGCTCTGGGCAACCTGATCTAGTTGGGGATGTCCTTGCCCTCTGCAGGGGAGGTTGGACTAGATCTCCAGAGGTCCTTTCCAACCCAAACCATTCTAGGATTCTGTGACTCTGCAGTAAATGGACTTTTTCTCCTTGAAAACAGAATACTGTATATTTTAACGGAAAGACCATTTTCTTGCTGAAGCAATTGATCCAGGCTGATACAGAATTAGGCAGCCAGATACAATTACTGGTTTTATCTGATTTCACTTAGCATGCTGTTTAAGGTGGTGGAGAAGTTGCATCTGACAAGCTGCATGAGTGGTTCCAACCAATGAAGTAGCATTGGGTACATGTCAAAGAACATATTAATGCTCTTTTTTTCTTTTTGTAAACAGAGGAATAAGGTCTCTTTTAAAAGCTCAGCGCTACAAAAATATGCTAGTCCTTAAGCTTAACATTTTGCCTAAACTTTTTAAGACAAAAGAAAAGAAGCCACGGACAAGAAAAGTACCCATCCTTAAGAATGGTGACCTCTACGTTGTCACTGACATCTCAAGGTTTGCTTTCATTAAACAGATATATTCTCTAATTTCCCTTTTTCACCTAGTCTCCTCCCATGAGCTCTCACCATCTGAATCAGTCATATACCTGTCCTCAAGTGTCTTAATTTTCATGCCTTCCATAATGCACCAGCCATTGCCTGCTAATGAGTTACGCACTTCTTAAAAAATAACCTTTTATTTGCTTTGTCCAGGAACTGTGCATCTGGTGGAGCAATACTGAAACCACTGCTCAAGAGCCTGTCTGTGTGCTATACTCTGCACATCAAATAAAAAGTGAAATCATTTTCAGACTGATAGAAAAAAAAAAAGGAAATCAGAGCCTGTTCTACAGCTCTGTAATAAAATTCCTTTTTAAAATAAATATATAGTACACAGCATACATCTGTTTTATGTTTTGAAAAGCAGTCAGGATGTTCATATGATAACAAAGCCTACAGAGCGTGTGTCCTATGCTATGGACAAAAATGATCCCAGATTCTGGCTTGTGTTTTAATCCTCAAACTATTTTTCTTTTCCCTGTCTATTTATCCCATGTCTGCAAATAATATGAAGTGTATATATGACTATAAAGACTCTATCACAATCCAACAAGTGATTAAGGGATGATGGAACAGTTTTGCATGTTTAGAGATGTAAAGTAATAAGTAATAAAATACGTAATAACACTGTCAATAAATCTGTACTAAATTTCATGAACAGGATGTTTGGAAGAGAAAGAAAAAGGAAGAACCATGTAAGAAGAGGAGGGGGAATAAACAGAAAAAAAAAATAGTATTTGCCAAACTAGTGCTACAAGGTTTTTCTGTAAATTATCAATTTAGTTTACAAAACCACCCACATTTTAGAAACAATGCAAAGAGGAATATAAAAGGACAGAAGGAAAAAAATACCAAGTAGTACGAGGAGTAGTACGAGGATTGACATGAAAGGAATTGAAAGAAAGATAAAGTTGACCCAACGCATCTGTGAGAGTGTACAGAAACACAGAGGCTTTCATACACAATCACTAATGTTGGAAATGACCTCCAAGGTCATAGAGTCCAACCATTAACCTAACACTGCCACTGAACTATGTCCCTAAGTGCCATATTGACATGCTGTTTGAACACCTCCAGGGACTGTGACTCCACCGCTGCCTTGGGCTGCCTGTGCCAGGCCTTGACAACCCTTTCAGGGAAGAAATCTTTCCTAATATCCAACCTACACGTCCCCTGGCACAACTTAGGGCTGTTTCCTCTTTTCCTGTTGCTTGTTACTTGGAAGAAGAGACCAACTCTCACCTTGCTCCAGCCTCCTTTCAGGTAGTTGTATAGAGAGAAAGGTCTCCTCTGAGCCTGTTTCTCCAGACTAAATAATCCCAGTTCCCTCAGCTGCTCCTCACAAGACTTGTGGTCTAGACCTTTCACCAGCTTTGTTTCCCTTCTTTGGATGTGACATGCAACATCAAAGCTCTTATTTGACCAGGCTTTAAGTATTTGTGAAAGTTAATTTATTTGATCTTGTGCATTTGCAAGGCTCAGAGCTGGACAGAAAGCCCTTAGAAGCACTCCAGCTTCTTCTCCATTTTCTCCAGAAAATTTTAAAGTAATAAAATGTAGCTGATATAACCAAAGCAGTTAAAAATCTATTTCTAGAAACTAGAGGTAGACTTAAAAAGTACTGTTCTTATCTTTCAAACATTAATAAGCAACCATTGTTGCAGGGGGGCTGCTTGTTCATACACTTCTCTGACATCCATTGGTCCCTCTAGAGAAGGACTCTGCTGGACTTTAGAATAAAGTTCTGCTCTCCTTGCTCAATTCCTGTTAGCAAAAGCTGAACTGTCCTTGCCCTCCAATTACTTAATAAAGCAGGCAGCTGCTGTCCTGGGAGCACGATCATCTTCCTTATGTATTGCATCCTTTAGGAGAAAAAGAATAGCAGCACAAGTACTTAGGAGAAAAGGGGGAACCAAGCAATGGCTCCAGTATCATTGAATGAAACCTGAGTCAGCTTATATCTACTGGAGATCTGGCCTAGAAGCAGTGCTTCTTTACCCAGTAAGGTGCTTTTATCATAACAAAAAGGAAACAAAAGCAAATACCGTAATTAAAAGATATGATGCACTGAAAATTGTCCTACCTATTAAGGAGTTTGCTGAAAATGGAAAAGCAAAACTTCCTCTTGTGATTAATAATTAGTGTCTAAGAGGTTTCCTTGCTGTGCCTTTAGCAAATCAGATAGTGATATAGGACAGTTTCTTTGCTCACAATTTTTAACAACTGGTGCATCTCCTCTGCTCCTACGGCAGTTGTTCTCCCCTTTATTTCTGTACCCCTTTTCCTGCCCCAGCAGAAAATCCTCCATGTTTCCACAGCCCAGTGGTAATATCTGCTTTGCTAAGTGGTGTCCAAGAAAGGATATATAAAAATTCCTTTTATTCTGAGCTGGATTGAGCTGTCAGGGTCAAATCTTCGTCTAAAAGGGATCACTCCAGGATTAACTTAAAGAAATTCAGATTCCTTCTCTGCCATCACTAAAAGGATGCAGAAGCCAAGCAGAGATGTAACAGTGAGGCTTATTTCCTATTATCCTCCTGTCTGGTCAAACAAGGACTGGGACAATTTTGCCTAATACAAATAGTCAGTGGTACATTTGAAATTCTCATTTAAAGAGATTTCAGAGTGTAAGTCCATTATGCTTCTATGAGACTCATGCTCTTAAATTAGTAAGGATTAAAAAAAGAAAGCAGCTTGCTACCACATCCCAATTTAAACTCTGAAGCACCATAATTTTGTCTTTCAGGATCTCTGCAAGTGAAGCATTTTCCTTTCTTTTATTGAATTCTGCAGTTCACAATAACAGAGTAAAAGTTTTCTCTAACCTGAACTAATGAACCATAAATCATATAAAGCATGCAAACGCAGTTCAGAGAAAAGGAAAAATCAATTGTAACTCATTGAGTTTCGAAAGTAGATTTTTCTGCATGATGTTCTTCAGCTCTTTTTTTCCACAAAATGGGCTCATTTTCAAGAATTAAACAAAAGAAAAGAAAAAAAGGATACAATTTTGTTTCATTACATAAAGTGTTAAGCACCAATAAGACCAAGGGAAAGAGGCCTACAAAGTAGAAGAAAATAAGTATTTCCATTTGAAAATATTTCATACATTTATTACCTCACAAAAATATTTTCTCTTCCATCTCTTCCCCAAAGGCACTAATTATTACGGCTTCATTAAGCTTATTAAAAAAAATAATGGTAATATTATAAAATGAAATTAAAACCATTAAGGCACCTGATAGGAAAATTATGACAAATTATGTTAATTTTGTTCTGCTGTTCCTCTCCTTTACTGTAGGACAAGAGTGCTGAAAAACAACATTAGCAATAGGAAACCTAACATCAAATTGTGCAAAAAAGTTAGTTTCAATAAAACATTTCTCTCTTAGATTATGATCCATCCTCCAGCAATATTTTATATAATTTCTATTTCTTTAATTTGCATCACATGTCTAATTATACATATTAAAACTGGATATCCACACCCCTGTGGAAAGATGAGCCATGGCCATGGGCTCGCCTCATGCTCAGGTATTATATGTGCCTTTTTTCTATTGTAGTGTCTCCTGATTCTGAAACAAGATATATTTTTCTATTCAAGAAGCTTGAACTTTCTCATACTAGCAAGTATTTGCCTTGTACGTAGTCTCCTTTTCTGAACTGAGAAACTATTGTAATCTGTATTTGACAAATGCTCATTCAAACAAGCACTTTCCAGTGTTTTGTCCTAAAATTTGGGATCTTGGTAAAGAGTAAATAAAGGGGTTTCATTTTCATGAGACAGGTTGCCCTCAGAGACTTAAAATTCAGAGCGAAGTTCTTGAAGCTGATTAACTGTTCTTTAAATGTAACAATATAGACTAATGAGAAACATTTGGCAAGAAAACACATTTGTTTTGGTTCATTGTGATTGACAGGCAAATGAACAGTGGCTGTGTAAAAATTAATGGTTACATAAAAATAATGGATCTTGTTACATACTGTTTTGCTAACAAGCAGTTTGCAGATCAGGGTAAGTTTTGGTCCTACTAAAGATAAATCAGTGACTTGTTTATGAAGACCTTACTCTCTCTGTTGCTAGAGAGAAAAAGAGTCTGAAGACTAGTGTCAAACTCTTCAACTAGTCAGACTAAGGACCTTCAAACCATGCCTGGCAGCCTAACACAAATCTAACTAACTAACTACCCTTTCGGTTTTAATTGATCTAGTTTCCCACATATGTAATTATGTAAACCATATTACCTTGCTTAAGGCTTACTGTAGTATATAAACACCTCGTTTATATACATGATGTTTCCTTCAGCATAACAGTTGTTCATGAGGAAATTGTATCCAATAAAACAGGCACTCTAAAAAACAACCTTCAGGGATTAATGCTTAATAGACCATGTGAAAAGAGGAGTATACCCTAATTGATGGGGGAGATTGTTTAATTTATGAGTAATTTAGTTAATAAATAGAAAGATATATATATATGTAGCTCACAGATATTTTGCATGTAAACAAGGTCATCTCAAGAGCACACATTTCTCCTTTTTTATTGATAATTAAATGTTTAAGCAACGTTTAAGCAAAAATCAAAGATCCTTTTCTAATCACAGAGAACTTGTGGACCGTGAAAACTGGATACAAGCTGTGGATTTAGCCCTCTGCAAGTACATTGTGTCTAAAACAATTAAATACAGAAAGTGAAGGGTAGTGTAACCATACCAGACTCTGCAGTGATCAGACTCCTTTCTGTTTAAAATAAACATTTCCATGGTGGAATACAAGCAATAGGAAGCTAGCTTGCTCTGAAAATGTGCTGGTTATAAAGATAAGACATCTCCTGCACCAAATGACACAACACTCATCTTTATAGCTTCAGAGGTCAGTGGGAGATAAAGCTAGCTTTAGAAAGAGGTGCTGCTGCTTTGCGAAGCAATGATAACACCACATTCAAAATTATGTGCATTCTAACCATAAATTTTCTGACTGGAAGATTAGAGATAACAAAGAAATCACCTTTTAGGAAGTTTCAACTACTTTGTGCTTTCCAGTTATTCATTCTGCGCAAAGCAGCCCTGCAACATAATCTCCTGGACATACAAGCATGAACATTTTATGATCATTTCTGTCAACTTGCTGTACTATTGTAGCTACTGCCATCTCTGAACTTGCCTCAGAAAATTATTTTTCCAGAGCTTCCTCTTCCACACCAAACTGAACAGTCTCAGCTCTGAAAGAAGCTATTCTGCTTATGGAAGAATCACAGAATCACAGAATCACGAAGACTGGAAAAGACCCCCAGGATCATCAAGTCCAGCCTATGACCCTATACACCCAACATCTAAACCATGCCACTCAGTGCCACATCCAATCTTTTTTTAAACACCTCCAGGGATGGTGNGGTTGTGCTCTTTGAGTGGAAGAAGCCAAATGAGTGTAGGCAAACCTCAGCAAATGAAAATCATGGAGTAGGTGAAGGGTGTCAATACGGTGCAAAAATTAAAGTTTTATTCTCACAAGTGTACTGAGAGGAGGCTGCTGTTTCAATCAGATCTGCAGTGGCCTCTATCTTTTGCATGAAAGCACAGGGATGCAAATATATTTCAGTCTGCTTTCAATATCTTTACTGCCCCTGATCTTCCTCTGTTGCTCTTGTGCTGCTCCAATCCATTATCCCAGCTTCACTCTACCTGGGTCTGCTCAGGAATTTCAGCAGCGTCGAGCAGTTAATAATGCCTGCAAGGTGCTTGTATGGCTTTATTTACTGAGACACGCTTTTCTGGTTCAGCATTAGATCCAGATCATTTAACCAACAAAAAAGGCAACAGCCACCAGATGCTGTGTTGTGCTAGTGACTAATTATCAAAGAACATGACAGACATGTAATTTCTGAGGGTATCAGGAAACAATTAAGGCATGACATAAGCAAGGAATGAGATTAAAGACTCATAATATTCAAAAGAAATAACTGTTTTGAGTTTTGGAGGAATGTTATAACATATTCCTAAAGGCAGAACATCAAATGACATCATTTCTGAGGCTGGAAGGGATCCCTGAAGATTGCCTAGCCCAAACATGCTGCTCAGAGGAAGGTCAGCTGCAGTAGGTTGCTCAGGACTGTGACCAGTTGGGTTTTGATTATCTTGAAAGATGGAGACTTTACCACATCTCTAGGCAACTATGTCACTGCTTAACCACCCTCATGGTAAAGTTTACATGCAATTTTCTGTATTTCAGTCTATGGCCATTGACTCTTGTTCTGTCTCTGGGCACCAATGGCAAGAGTCTGACTGTCTTCTTTACTCCTCTTGTCATGTATTTATAGACATTGACTAGTATCCATCTGAACTTTCCTTTCTTGAGGCCAAACAACCACAAGTCCCTCAGCCTCCCATTGTACATCAGATGCTCCAAGCCTTCAAGTATTGTCATGGCTAGACTTGCTCTGCTATGTCTATGCCACTCCAGTGCTGAAAAGAGAAGAAGGACCATTTGCCTTAGTGCTCTGCCTAACACATCACAGGATGCCACTAGCCTTCTTTGTTACAAGGCTGATTTGATGGTTCATGATCAATGTGGTGTCCACCAGGATACCCAGGTTCTTGTCTGCAAAGCTGCTTTCCAGCTTATCAGCTCCCAGCCTGTACTGACACACAAGGTTATTGCTCTGCAGGTGGGGAACTTGACACTTCCAGGGTCCTATCACCTTTGTTATAACAAGGGAGGAGGTGACCCACACACATTTAACTTGATAGTGTTCTGCTAAATCTTCAAGTCAAGATCTGGAGAGGTGCACTGTTTTCAGCAGAACTGTAAAAGGAGGCCACCAGCTGCTTTGTATCTTGTAATTTTAAAAGAAAACTAAAAAAGTGGCCATGAAAAAAGTTTATACTATGTAGTCTATGTGGAGAGAGTTTAGAGATTTAAGAAATAGGGAAACAAGACAGAAAAAAATAAATTCTTGCTACAACCATAACCTGAACAGAAATTCTTAGCATTCACTGTTCCTGAAAATAAGCTATACATTTGTTTCTGTGGCATGCACCAACATATCACTAGTGTAATACCTCATTCTCATTCAGCTTTACATGGTGCACAATCAGGAGATTAAATGTTGAGACAGTTAAGTCCCAGATCCTGCAATTCAATGAACTACTGCCATACTCACAGTTGCACACCTTCTCCTTATTATTTACTCACTGGCATTTGACACTGAATCACAAGGCTTAAAGGTAAGACTGCTCTTGTTGAAGGAAATGTGTGTCCATGGTGCAGTAGGAGGACAGCCTCCCCTCCGCAGCACCACTGACCAGCATATGGACCTCCCCTCCCAGACAGCCAGAGCACCTACAGGAAATTTCCCCAGCACTAAGACCTGCCAGCATCTTTGCTTCGTACTCCTATACTGGATATTAAAACAAACACCAAATATCCTACCACATTCTTCTCCTGCCACTGATTTTTCAGTTGATGAAATAAATGGTGGTAGATCCACAGGACAGTATGATTTAGGAAGTATACTTTTGGGCTGGTTATGACTTTAAGAGAGAAAATTTTAGGCTTGTTATGATTTTAAGAGAGACAATTTTAGGCTATATTCAGACTCAGGCAAACACTACCACATCGGTTATGTAGACATCATGTTTGTAGGATTCCCTAGGAACTGTGAAGAAGAGATTTATGTTCTTGTTTTAACAGAAGCTTGAGTTGTGACAGTTGTGTGATGTCAAAACATAGCGTGCTGGTTGCCTGCTCCAAATCACAAAGGCAATTCATCTTTCTCCCTGTTTTTCTTCCTAGAAATTTCCCCAATTTTCCAAGCCTCTCCATTTTGTACCCCAGGCTTTAAACTCTTCTTTTGAATGTTTACCTTCCTCATTGTTAGACTTTGGACTTGTACATCTTCTAGACATTAAACATATGCTTAAGTTCTATTCTTAGTAAGAAATTTGTATTGAAATGTGCTCTTTAAGCAAAATAAGTGAAGATAAACTCAGTGAAAAATTCTTGGCAGTTAGCAGCCAATATTTAGAAGCTTTGGTGCCAGATATTGCTGTGAAGTAACCATCTCTTGGGAGTTTCAGCAGGCATTGAAGATAATCTGATTTCTTCCCAGGAGATGCTCAGTAATATCATGAGACTCCTTCTCATGATATTAGGATTAGATGGGTCACTGGTTGTGAGATCCTACTTCCTGTAACCATCTCAGATGCAGGGGCACCGTGTACAGACCAACAGTTAGGAGGTCATTGAAACTGGCAGCAATCTTGTGCTGCTAATTTGTTCCTGCTGAGATTATTTCAGATGGATGTTTATTGCAGAACGAACAATTTCACTTCAAAAATATTCTAAAGGATCTAAACCAAAAGTAAGTCCTTTGAAGATCTGGAAACTTGTTGGCAAAAAACCCCAAAGGCATTTGCTCTAAATACATTGTATTTTGCAGGCTGCAAATGAGCCTAGATGTTCTAAAGCTGTTGCAGTACTATGCCATGCTTTATAAATTTATGCACTGCCAATCTCAAGGATCTCTCTGTCTCATTCACTGCTGTTACTGTCCAAATTCTGCAGTTTCTAAGTGAAACAAAGAAGCCAGAGAAGATCATGGATTTTTTTGTCTTTTTCTGTCATTTCATTTGTGTATAACCCAGGTTGTAGTTCAAGTATAGGCTAAGGCAAAATTCAGCTTTTCCTTCCTCGCCTCACAATAGTTTTCAACAATGATATTATATAGTGATTCTCATTATTTCACAAATGCTTAGGAGCTAATTTCAAAGTTGATCCTTCAGGCTTAACATCCCTGGAGCTCTCTCTGGGTGAGTCATTTATCCATTATAATGTTTCTTGCTTATTTTCTGACAAAGGTCCTATTCTTGCTGATGCAGCCGATAATTTATAGCAGCTAGAATACTTCAGCAGAAGCTTTTCTCACCTTTATTCTCCACAATGGAGATACACTCATTGAAGAGTTACTATATAAACACTGTACTGAAGGCAAGATAGGAATGTTTACTCCACTTCTATCCTCTCCCTCTGCTGCTACAGCATCATACTCCCTTCTTTCACCAGTACTTATAATTTTTACAATGCACTACATCTCCACATAGGTGAAGCAATGTTAAATAAATCATACTGCAACCTCTACAAGACAGGAGAGAGATGTGTTTGAGAGATGGCCAGGTAACATTTTTCAGGGAAATTCAGACCTACTAAAAATTACAACTACTATAAATTTTAAGAAAAGTGTATCTAAAATACACTTTCCCTCTTTTACTTCATCTTCTAAGAGAATAGTTTTATTTTGTTTTTTAAATTTTTGCCTAGAGGTTTCAAATACATTTCAAATGTTGTATTCTCAAAAAAAAAAAAAAAAAGGGAAAAAGAAAGTATTAAAAAGCTACTTCACAACTATTAAAAAGCAGTTTGATTTTTCCAGGTCTGAAAATCTTCTAAACCTCTAGAGCATGGAAGTGTTCAAAAAAAGTTTCTCCACTTTACCTTGCTTCAGAAATAATTTTAAAATGTCACAAATCTTTGTCATATGGAAAATTTTTCCATAAAATACTCATATATTGTTTCACTCTGCAGATAGGTAACAGACATAAAAAAATGATTTTGCAGTGTTACACACAAATTTGGTGACATACTCTCCAGTAAAGCTCTAGGTTAAGGACTCTTGAAGGCTAAACGCTTTAAATCAAGACTGCAGAGCCTGAGCAATGTGACAGCACTCTGAATTAAAATCACTCATGAATGCAAGGATCACAGCTTTGCTTTTCCAAATAAAGGTTTAAAATTAGAAATTTGTCACCTCCCTTGCTCTCAAGACAGGAAACTGTGCCTTGGACTCTCCTCTGTTCTAAGATATTTGAGTAAACATCAGGAGAGAAAAGAAAGAAGCCAGGGTTACCCGTATGGCCAGCTGCTGCTGAGCTTAAAATGCAGGCAGCACAAAAACCATTACTGCAGAACAGTGAACACAGAGCAGTTTGGGAAATCAGCAGAAGAAGACTTCTCCTGAATATCTCCATTCACAATTGCTTTAGAAGGTTAATCAGGTATTATGGGATATACCAAAATAAGTCAATTTCACAG
This sequence comes from Bucco capensis, assembly GCA_013396975.1. Lineage (NCBI taxonomy): Eukaryota > Metazoa > Chordata > Aves > Piciformes > Bucconidae > Bucco > Bucco capensis. The sequence goes on from VWZO01010252.1 coordinate 35,673, forward strand.
TTACACAAAAAATGGAGACAGTGATAAATGTAGTTTAAATAAAGTGTATTAGATCAGCGTGTTCAATGAGAAGACTGCACTGAACAGTTTCAAAGCTGAGATTTTGTTAGCGACAAAACTTGAATGTTTCCAATTTACTTACACCTAGAAGGACTAAGGTTCCTGTATATTCTCTGCCATTTTAAACCATGTACAATTCACTACAGACTTGAGTTACACAGTATGTTATAAATACTAAATATATATAATAACATGTACATTGTCCTAAATGACCACTCTCTAAACTCCCTTAAATTGGAAAAGATTTTACATGTTTTGGATTCACTACGTTGTAAATTCTTTCCCTGTAACTATCCACTAGAGTTACATGTCCTGTAAACACTTACAAAGTAACAGGAATGCATATCAGCTCAAATTCAGATGAATGATATTTATGACAGCATCCATAGGCAATATATTAGTTGCAATATAAAAATATTCAAACTAGTGCTGCTATAAAGGCAATAACATTCAGCTAGAGCACTGACATCTCAGGAAGACTAAGGCAAGACTGTGTACAGGCTTTGAGCAGGAGCAAGTGCCAAAATGTACAGTTTACAATATCATACATCAGAGCTCCTTGTCAGACACAGAGACCTGTAAGGATGCAAACAGTGTTCACAGGACAAATTCTGCCCTTCTGTTCCCCTTTAGGACCCACTGATAATGGCATGAGGCATTCCACTGGCAGTGTTGATGCTCCCACCTAATCACACCTGGGTGCCACTACATAAAAATATTGAGTCCACTGATTAAACATTAAAAGGACAAGAGGACAAGGGCAAATTCTTGTCCCAAACCCCACTATGGTATGTAACTTCCATTGATTTCAGTGCTTAAATAACTTTAAGTAATTAAACCTTAGTTAAAACTGGGAAGCTAATTTATTTCATTGGTGTGAGTTCTCATACAAAATAACATATTAAGGATTGCCCAAGATGAACTGTAGAATCATTAAGGTTGGAAAAGACCTCTAAGTTCATCAAGTCCAACCATAAGAACAATAGATACCATTGATTTAGTAGTTTAAAGGAACAAAGAGATTTTTAAGTCTTAAAGCATATACTCAGCATTAATGTTAAAGTCTCCATTTCCCCTGTATCAAATTCATGTCACCTTACAGCTGCCTTGAGAAGATAAAGGTATCAATACATGAGAAGCACATGGGCACAGCACTAAAAAGGCCATGATGAAATAAAAAAGCCTGAATTTACAAAGCGAATGAGATCAGTAAATAAGTCATGGTGTTATGCATTGAATAATAAGAATAAAAGGAAACACTGAATAGCTACTCATTTAGTGGGATACATTCATCCAGTACACTGAACGAGGCAGGAGCCCCGTGGAGAAAGCAGTATGCGATCAGGTAATTAAAGACTCTGTCATAATGCATGCACACAAGGGAGCCAAATTAAACTTGCACAGAGGTATCAGTGTAGTGTTTCCTAACTTTTCTGTGTTTGACCATGTAACCTTAACACTCTTTTAACACAGCAATTTTTGTTTTGTTTTTTTTCTACGTTGTCATTGTTATACTTTAACCATAAAAATCTTACTTTGCTCTTAATGTCCAGGTATTCATGTAGCTTACCTACAGCTTCCCAAGCACTGTGGAAATGTGGTTAGGTAACGCAATCAGCTACAGACTTGATAAAAAGAAATGAAAGGCCTCATCTTACAACTGTGAAAACATAGAGCTCTGATTCACGTAAACCCAGATATATATATATATATATATGCATAGAACGGAGGTCATAACTTTTGCAACAAGTTTTTACTTAGCTTGATTTTCTAAGGGAATACAATTTCTGTGTTTGTGACCTCTGCTCCTCTACCTGTTTTTTCATCAGTCCTTCTCCTTCCAAATAATTCTGAATCTATTTGTTAATTACAGAGCATATATGGAAAAAACAAAGATGTCAAAGATAACGAAGTTTTACAGATACCATGAAAATTGATGGCTGAATAGAGATAAGATTAATGACCTGAATAAGCGTCACCAAAAGTAAAAGCAAGGAGAACTTGGCCATTATGCACTTTGCCTTTATGGGAATTATAAAGTATGGAAATCTATGTTGTGATATATGAACAAGTATTCAATAATAATCAAGAATTTGTAGAGCTTTTCTTAGTAAGCTTTCTGTGTCCCCCACTGTTATCTCACTTCTTCATGGATTCATTCAAAACCTGAAACAATGAGATGGTAAGGTATGGGGTGCCCAGAGAGTCATCCTCACCAAGCGCTGCAGGGCATATAAGGGATGCCAATATTAAAGGCAGCCTTGCAACTGTGCTTGTTCTTATTATTGTCCATACTTGGAATAAGGATCATGCAAATGCAAAGATGAATTGTGATAGTATGAAGAGCTAGGAGGATTATAGCCGACTAGCAAGCCACAGAAAAGTCTTTAGTCTTGTTTGTGTTGAAAACACAACTACACTCCACAGACTGATGCAGAGTCCAAGGAGTAGATTTCACCTTTTCATGACATTTCGACACATTCAGTGTTTGCTGAATTTATTTTTCTGTGTGTTGTCTGTGACATTTCTATCCTTTTTCCCTCCATCTTCTCCTGCATTTACCATCTTTTCTGTAACCCCTGCCTACTCTTCTCCACAGACTTAAAATACTGTTTCATATTTGCTGCCTGGGCTTACTCACAACCTAGGAGCTAGCAAGTTGATTCTCATCTTCAAGCATCTCCTTGAAGGGCTCTGTTTCTCTCTTAAATTTTAAATAGCTTCTCACTGAAAAAATACTTTAATACCTTGCACAAGAGAAGTTTCCACTTTAGAAACTGCTTGGTATTGTGCTGTGCATACAGATGGATGTTATGACTTCAAATAAGACATAGTTAGACTAACATAAACCCACTGAATCATTTTTAAGGATGTAATTTTTTTTTTTTTCAAATCTAATGTAGTTCCTATATAAACAAGACTTCTGCAAATGTGTTATGTGGCCAGGACTGAATCACTCTTAATGACATTTAACAGGGTCTGAAGTCTTAAATATAGAATATCCTGACAAGTCTTATGTAAAGTGAAGCTGAGTGAACAGGAGAGGTTCAAATTTGCAGTGTCTCTGAAATAAAGCCACACCACGGGGTTGGTGAGTGCAGTCTCAGAGAGCTTGTGCATCCCAGCCAGCCAATAAAGAGTGGGACTGACTTTCTGGAAGTGCCAGCTGGTCAAGGCATATAGATAAGTAAGGGGTATACCCCTATACAGCTATACATGTAGAATTTGGTAGTAGTTCACAGAGGGCCTTCGGACACTAGAAAAGAAGAAAGAAAGATGGAATAGATTCTAGTAGCCATAAAAGACTATCATAATAAAAGAGCTCATAATAAAAAAGTTCATGAAAAAGAGGTTAATATTCACTGAAGATGAAAAACAAGATAAGAGGTAGGGACCAGTTATTAGGAAATATTCAGTCTCAGTATAGGTAAAGTTAACAGTGAACTGGTCAAGGCTTGGTAACATATCCATTAGTCTTTCATATAGATCTTAATAAATTGGGGAAAAATGGAGAAAAATAAGAGACAGCAAAATTTAACCAAGCCCGGATTTTAAGGTTTCAGTGAATTATAAATGATTTAAGGATTAACAGTTTGCTAGTTATTAGGACTTCTTGAAGATAGAATAATCCTTTTGAATGGATTCTAGAAACACACTTTCTTGCAACCAAAGGAAGAGCAAATCTTTTAAGATTCACATCATCTCCATCTTAAATATGACATTTCTCACAGCCTTATATATTTTTATTTGCTTATATTATTTTGAATGTAATTTCTGTACATAAAGTTTCTACAGGCATACCTGTATTTATGCATATATCTTGTAAACCATCGGCCATAAATTTAGCTAAGCTTAGTACCATGCCTAAGTGAGCATGTTCCTGACATCTCATGGACTCACTTGGGTGGAACCTGATCACAATTTTCCAGGATAAAATATACAGAATGAAGAGCNTACTGTGCTCCTCCTCATCACCCTCCATAACTTCCTTTCTGCATCATAACTACTGCTCACTTGGGTGGAACCTGATCACACTTTTCCAGGATAAAATATACAGAATGAAGAGCACGTGCAAAAAGACAAAACCCACTTTAATATTTGCAACTCCAATCCCCAACAAAATAGCACAATAATTTCAGGACCCAAAAAGTAAAATAAGAAACTCTTCAGGAACCTGATAAATAGACATCATCTTCCTTGAAGTAATTTTTCAAGGATACCTCTGTCATTTAGAGAGTGCAACTCCACTAGTTAATTTTCTGCTATGTCTGTTATAATTTTACATTGAAAACTTTTAATTCTGAAACAAGTTTTATAAGCACTGCTGAACTTCAGCTCAAATTCTTTGCTCTGAGCAAAGATTATTAAAATTCCTTTTCTGAGTTCTTTATAGAATAAGAGGCAGTTTTTAGTGGTATAGCTGACAGGGGATATCACAACAAGATCTTGAAATAATTCCTTCTGCTACTAGTTTAATTTAAAGTCCCTGAAGTCAGGTAAGACATTAACGAGTTCTGCCTCAGATGTGCGAAAAACCTTTGCTTATAAAATAATACCATATGCATATATGCTGACAAAGAAATGAATGTTTGGACGTTTTCTGGGAGACAGCATGTGCCCAATCAAAAAATGCAAATAATAGTGAGTTTTGATTCAGAATATGTTATGTTTTATACCGTTATGCTATACAGACACAAACAGTAAAAGGAATATACAAATAGAAAAAAAAATTCATTAGATAAAATGGATAGTTACTGTATAAAATTAAATTAAAATAGAATATAAAGAAAATGTGAATAGAACTGTCCATTAAGATTATTGAAAGAGAAACCTCAGTCCTCTGCATAGTAGAATTAGTGACCAAAAATTATGTGTAACCTATTCTATTTTTCATTTATTTTATATACCATGAACATGTGCTTCAAATGAGAAAGGATTAGCTATTAACTCATTGGGAAAGAAAAATAAGGACAGGAAAAATTGGAAAAAAAAAACCCAGAAAAATATTAAACTAAATGTAAGCTAAGATAAAAGAGAACTGAGTAATGAATAATAAATGCTGATACCATTATATATCAAAAAGGACAAATCACAGCAGATTCTAGTTGAGTGAAATGATTAATAACACAAATTCAAGCCACAGATACTTTGACTGACTATGAATAGGCCAGATTGTCTGGAGAGGAGATGTTACAAACACACAAATGGATGTCCTCGTGGCAGAGATGAAGTGGAGGCAAGTGCTGCCTTCACAGTAACACAGAACATTTTGCTATTGTTAACTCACTGTCCATGCCCTTATTCCATTACTGAGGGCATGATTAGAGGAAACAACATGGGGGCTGAGCCAGAATGTACAGGCAGTATTGTAAAAAAGAAAATAGCTGTCTTCAGCTCATCCTATTTGATCTCATAATTAGGTACTCTACTGTCCTGCCTCTGCCAGAAGTTTTTGTAGAGTTCAGGTGATGGATGGAGTGAACAAGCCCCAAAGGACTGCTGTGCACCCCTCCAGAGCTCATCCATCTCCTGTCAGCACATGGTCAGCTGCAGATAGAAGGATGTCATCATCTCCAGCACACAAGTGAGGGGAATAAAGACATCCACAATAAAGGAATCCTACCTCTGAGGAGTGGAGCAGACTAATTTTTTTTGACATTTCTATCGATAATTCCCACTGTGGCATAAAGGTTAACAAACTCTTGTGATAATAGGGACAATATGCTTTGATGTCTAAAACAGTGGGCTGACCACAGGGAAACAGTTTGCCATTAGGGAGAAGGGTGAGTGGTGTAATAGAAATCTATAAGAAAAAACAAGTAAAAGGCACAGAAATTTGTGCAGCAGCTAATACTGTTGGGAAAAATATTATACTGGTGGGAAGATAAAAGCCTGAAGTGTCCAAGCCTTGTTACGCAGTTGCAGCAATATTTTCCATCCACTAGCCCTAGTACACTTTACAAATCATTGCCTAATGTAACAGAAATTTTTCATTATGTAATAAGTCTTCATAACATAGTATCAGGCAAAAAGCTTGAGTCTATCTCATCTATTCCAGACCACTAGTGAGATAAGATATAACTATGTCATATCTTATACGTAATATCTAACCAGCTCTTAAAGACTGCCAACACTGGGCACCTCATAACTTTTCTCCACTGCAGTGTTGGAGTTTTTCCCAGCATTTAACCAAAATTTCAAGCAGTTTGGGTCTGTTGCTGCTGCAGATGGGCGATTTCCTTCCTTTTCCCAACAATCTTGTAAGCCCTTGAAGACTATTATCACATCCCTTGACATTTTCCCATCTTTATGCTAACCAGTCACAATTCTTAGTTATCTTTCTATGATGCTTTTTTCCAACATGTCAGCCATTTTTGTTTCTGTTCCCTAGACTATGGCTATTCCACATATTATTTGAAGTGAGGTGCTATAAAAGTGGATACAGAAGTTTCAACAAACTTTACCAAAAACTTGATTGTGACCTTTACAATTTATTCTCATGCAGAAACTCACATGTGCATATGTATGTGCACATATACTAACACATAAAGAATATATTCTAAACAAGAAAATCACATGGAAGAGGGAGTGTAAAGATTACTATGCACCTTACAGGCTATATACCAATTTAGGCTGTGTTCTTTATACAACTGAGAAACACAAAATGCTTAAAAAGTCATAATTATTACCTATACCATTGTTATTATTTGCCATGAGAATTGAGATGTTCTATACCTGAACCTCTACTAGAGTCACCCATAGTGCAGTATATTTTCCTTACATGTACACATTTATCTGGCTTTGCCCCTTTAGCAAACCAAGGATGCAGATATATATTCTCCTTCTATAACCAGATGGAGAAAGCAACAAGTTTTCAGACTGGAAAGCCTGATTCATATGTTTTTGGGGAAGTCTAACTCTCAGTTCAGTAGCCTGCTCTTTTACATAAGTACATTAGCTGTCTGTTCATTAGCAGGTTATTAAGAACATGGAGGGTGAGAAAGGGGATTGTAAAAATCTCAGTGAAACACAAAAGGCTTGGCTTTTGGTTGCTAATTTATGTCAAAAACTTGACAACATCTAAAGTCACAGGTCAAAAATTACCCTGATGAGGTACCTTACCTTACCACATCTAAGTGGTAAGGTACATCTACCTTACCACTTAGAATCATCTCACATGACTTAGCACAATTAAATGAATGCAAATTTATTTTATAAGTAATGTTTATAGAATATGCTTCTACAGTAAAGTAAAATCCCTCAGAACATCCTACTTTAGCACTGCATTGAGTCTTTGTGGGGGTACATGAACTAGCATTGTGATTTAAAGGATCATGTTGGCAACAAAGGGAGCTGGTGCTTTATGTACTAAATAATGGTCATCAAGAGCATTTCCTCAGATGTAATAATGAACCTTACACCTGCAGTTCAGGTATCACCATCCAGCTCACCTTGTCAAACTGACAATTAGGAGCCACAATGGTATTAGAAGTTGCTGTAGCAGTCTGATGATGGGACTGAAAAATCTTATGCTAGAATTGCCAAAGTGATGTAACACTCAGGATGTCTTTTGGCTCATCTTGCCTACAACTGGAAAAATTGGTTGCAATCTACTTTCTCAAATGCCAGTGCTAGTGTAGAGCCCAGCAGTTGTCCAACACCCACGCACGTGGATAGGAAACTTTTTCAGTGGTTTTCAGTCAGGATTTTGATGGGCTTAGGAAGACAAAACAGATATTCACTTTAGTTCCCGAAATGGAGATCGAATCTTAAAAATGAAGAGCACATGATTTTGTCTTAAATAGAAGAACACAAAACCTCTTGATCTGTTGGGCTAGTACATTAGACAAAGTCGTCAGCGAGTGAGTTTCCAATAGGCTTTTTTCTAATGGTATTTACAAAAACTATCCAAAGCTGAGTGTGCTCTGTCAGGGTGACACCAACAATGCACAGAGGATATATGTGTCTTATTGATTATTGCTCAAAATAAATCAAGGAATGATAAAGGCAATTTCCACCTTGAGGTCTATTATATTATGGGGGCATGAACTTTGAGGTATTTTATTTGAAATCCAACTGCTATTGTCATTTAAAGTGTATAAATACTAATTGCTTTTGTGATCCTTTTAATGTTGTATAAAACAGTGACAGTTAGTATTAGCACATTTTCCTTCTCTGGGAAGGAAAAACATTCCACAAGGTCTTTACATCATTCCTGTCAAGGCAATTTCTGATCAGTCAGTTCCCTAACAAATGTGTCAGAAATGGAAACCATTCACCCTAGACAGATTTGGATAGAATTCAGTCCTGTATTTTATATTTGCCAGCTGTCCACCTGAGTATAGCAGCACCCAATAAAACCAGAATAAGGTCATATGACAACAAACAAGATCTCCTCCTCAAAAAGGCAGATACTACAGCTTAGGTAGAACTACTCCTTTTTCAGACAGACAATTTATGAAGTACTACAGAATCAGCTGGCAATTAGTGGGAGCTTTCTGAATAAATGGAGTTGACAGCACATGATTTTACCAAATAACAACTGTGAGTTTTAGATAAATAAAGGGTGTTAAGCATCAGCAGAGAGCACTGAGACAAAAAAGGAACAGGCAAAAATACTCAGTGCCATTCTGCACACACACGCCCAAGGTTTACTTTAGCCTTCTCATTCATCTTCATGAGGCCAAGTGACACAAGCCCTGCTGTCTTGAGGCCACCTGTATTATAGCAAGATCAAGTCCTGATACCCTGCTTCTTACACATCTCCTCAGTCCTGTAAAATATTTTGTCTTTCAAGATGTGAGCAACTCCCTGTGCTCCCATGTCTCAGGTTCTTACCTCTGGCAAGTCCTCTCACGCTACTCTGGCTTATAGTATTTCACTTTGAAAAGGTGAAAGACCATGAGATAGGCTGGTTTCCAGCTTCAGAGAGTGGGCCTTAGGACAGCTGCAGGCTCTCCAGAGGCGGTTTGATGTCTATATCAGCACTACTCCTCATCATGTACTATGGACAAGTTCCCCTTAGATACATGTAAAACATGCTTGGCAGTATCATTTGGCATTAATACAAAGAATGAATGAAAAGGGGAAAGATCCATGAGTGGTATGAAGCCCCCTGTAGAGAATTACAGAGTTGTCTTCAAATCTTGTTATAAAAACAACACAAATGGTCCCTATCAGGCCAGAGGCACCTGGAGCTACCATGCAGCGGGGATGAGCCATGCAGCTGGGATCCCTCTAGCAGTATCCCACAGGGCAGAGGAGCAGCCCCCTGCTCTCACACTGGGTTATATGACAGGACACACCTTTAGCACACAAGTCTCCCAGGGAAGTAAGGGAGACAAACACAAGAAATTCTGGTAACACCTGCCAAAACACTGCCAAGCTACTTCCTTGGATGAACAGGTTAATAAGCTTCATATGAGACTCAGGGAGGAGAAGCTGTAAAGCAGCCATGGTGCCACACTGGCAAAAGCAACAAGAGCTTCAGTTGAGAGGCAAGAGGTGGCAGCTAATGAGGGGATGAAAGATTCCTTAGTTCTCATGATAAATGAAAGCCTGTCTTTGTCTCTAACCGTTTCTCATTCCACTCGCAACGTTGGCTTCAGTATCTCTTCACGTGTCTCTGTTTCTATGGCTACTCTGCAGTTGTGTATGCAGAGTACTTCTCTCCAAAAAAGGTGAAGAGATCCACAATGTTCATCTTGCCCCACTTATGGAAATGTGTGCATTGCTCATTGCAAGAAATACTTTCCTACAGATGCAGGGCACCTGAAATCTAACAACATTCATGCCAACACATACCAAAGGTCCACCCAGATCAGCATCAATTTCTGGCAATGGCACACAGCTGGTGCTCAGGCAGAAGTGTAGGGATATGACAAGACTGATGTGGCAAGTCCCCAGTGTGCTTCCAGCCCCAGGAAATTGTGACTCAGGGGTCTCCTGGGCCAGAATCAGTATGCTGCATACATTTCTCTTCTGTTGATTAGTCCACTTGGTTGTTGAGCAAAACTTTCAGCATCTCCAGGCTCCTGTGGCAAGGAGTGTGGCTTGTCTATGTGTTGTGTGAAGGACCACCTCTTCCTGCTGGACTTGAGTGCTGAAAAATCAAAGATGTTTGCACTGGCTTAGTGCCACCAGCCATACACTTACTAAAATGTGGTGTTCTAGTACTGATTGAGACTATGCTGTTCCTATGTTAAAACAGATTTTTGTTTTGTCCACATACAGTCTTTTTACATGTGGATGCCTGAAAACATGTGATGACAGACCTCAACTTCTACAGAAGACAGCTGAGGATCAGACATAATAAATGAAATAATTTTAAATAGAGCATAACTAACATTTTCAGAAACATTCCTTGTTTGCATGGCTGTAAAAAAGTTAGGAAGAGATTGCAGATGGCCAGGTTTCCTCATCTGCTTTCAGTGTTATTAACATTTTCCCTTCTTGGCAAGGAGCAACTTGTTTCAAGTCCCATGTCAGCTCAGCAGCTTGTGCTTGAGCCACTTCCCTCCATCTCAGAAGTAATCTTCAATGCTCATTTTCTCTGTTTTGTGGCAGAGCTCCCTAAAAGTCTTTGTTTGCTTGTTTTTCCAAACAAAATATATATTGAAAGCAAAAAACGTTCACTAGATTAATTCCCTTTCCCTGCTTGCCCCTACCTAACCCTTGTCATTCCAATATCTCCCAGCTGTGTTACTAATAATATTATATTTGGGAAATAGGTCTAGCAATGGCTTTAGTAAATCAAAATAGAAGACTTTGGCTGAGAAACCTTCAGCTGCACATTTAAATAATTCATATTTCATTCAAGTCCTACAGACATGCCCTGTCCATTTACTGGATGTTTTCTAGAATAATCAGTGCCCTGCTTACTGCCTGTAAGCCATCATGCTGAGTTATCATCAGCTTATGATAGTACAGATTCTGGCAGAGTAAGAGATGTGCTGACTGTATTAGGAACATATTCAACAAGTACTATTTGCCAAAATGAATCTACAGCCACTAAATAGAAAGCACTAGACTTTTACCTAAAAGTATTCCAATCTTATCATGTTATCAGGTTGACTTTGGGATATGGGAAAAGAGAAAAAAAAAAGAGAGATGAATTTTGCCTACACTAAATGAGAAGCCTTACATTAAAGCTTTGGGAGAAACAGAAGCAGACATGGTCATTTTTAATACACACATGTTTAGTGAGAGGGAACTTGGAGACTGGTAGAAACATATGCTGTCAGAATCTCAATTTACACTTCATTCCCAGATGAGAATAAGCAAAACAAATCCCCTTCCTTTTAGATGTTAAATGCTTTCTGAATAAAGAATATATGTCCTCTTCCACTCAAAAGCTGAAATGCCCAAAGCAGAAATCAGAGCTGAGCCAGCCTGTCCCAAGAGTACTTACTGAAGGACTATTACATCTCTGGAAATATCTTCTTTTATTATTTTGCAACTAGACTTGGCATTTTTGTTTGATATTTGCTGCTTTGCAGGATTCATTTAACAAAGTGAAGCATCACAATGTGCTATTACCTTACGTCCCTAAATTGTATGCCTTAATGGATTTTATTCTGCTTCTGATCACAGTGGTTTTAGGAAAACATGGTAAAAGTCAAAGAGGATCATTAAAATTGGACCTTTTGCAACGTAACATATTGTTCACTCTGTGCACAGTGTTTCAGATGCCAGACATATTTACAGCTCTTCATCCAAATAAATCTGTTACAGCCCAGAAAGTAACTCTCCAGTATAGGAACCAATTAGAAATAACACATGGAGGGAAGTATCTTTCTCTGCCTTTTAATTTCCTAAAGTGTTTATAGTCACCTGAGAGCTTCTAAAGAGAGAACATAACAGCATGACACTTGAAGTTTCATTATTTTTTCATCATTTTACAGAGAATTTTTTTTTTTGCTGCAAGCATTGCCAACATAAAATTACTTGATACTAATGTTAGATTTGGATTTTTAAACAGCTGTGTAATACTGAATAATATAAGAAACCAAAGCTATCAGTACATTACTTTTGAAACACTGTAGTATGCTTCTATTGAATATTTTTCTATTGTGCTCTCCTCAAACCATTACAAAACAAGCAAGACAATGTTCAACTGTAGTTGTATCAGTACAACCCCTGACATTTCTGAATTCTAGAGACAGAAATGAAACACTGATATTCAGAGAATTCATTTGGATATCCTGATGGCTATTAAAACTGTTCCCCTGTTCTATGATGACAGCTTGACTAATGTGGAGTATTAAAGGTATGATATAGCACAGTGCCAAAGTACCAATGGAGTTTTTTCCACTGTGGCAACTTCTCTGCTCTGTAGCATTTATTACTACTCTGTGCAATAGTTTATTTATTGTGAAAATGAGTGTATGAATATAAGTGAAGTCCCCTCTTGGGCAATTTACAGAATAAAAAAACCCAACCTTTTCAATATCTAGTGAATCTAAATTCTCTAAAGTTGAAGCTGATTGAGATTATCCTTTGTGGCTTTGGGGGTTTATTTTGGTAAAGATAAACCTGAATGAATTCCCATTTTACCACCACCTACAGCACTGTTAACTGCAGTGGTTAGCTGTTAGCTTTGGAGTATGGGAGAAAGGTGAGTCACAATGACCAAGGGAAGAAAACCCTGTGTGTAAATCAAAGCTCAGAGGCAGGAGTAATGAATCCAAAGCGAGCCTCTGCTCACAAGCAACCCCATTCATGTCATTTCCTTTTGCCAGTCAAATTTCCACAACTTTGATCACATCCTTTCCAAGAATTTCAGATACATTTTCAATTAGCTGAACTCTGTAACTTGTTTTAAGTATTTCTATTAACACATAAATGTTTAAAGATATAAATATTAAGTTCTTTCATACTAATCTGAAAATGCTGAGAAAGTCTGCATATATAAAGATGAATCATAACTTGACAGTCAGAGAAAATACACTGAAAGTGATGAGAATATACTGGAATATCCACCAGAGCTCTAGAGAAATCAGATGACAAGTCTCTGGTTATTATTTAGTGTAACTGGGACAAACAACAGGGAACACACTCAGTAGAGGTTTCTGGAGATCTAAAGCAAATATGCTGAGGAATAGTCAAGTTCCTTTGAAGACAGAAACACAAACACATCTAAGGACAGGAGGCTTGGAGACACTTTCCACCTTTTGCAGGTCTTTCGGTTTTGACATGGAAAGACATCTCCATAAAGCACTGGTAAACAAAAGAAAATCTAGGAGCAACCCTGACAGTTTGGGATGTGGTCTTCTATGAAATTCCACACTTCAAATATTCAATTTCATTTAACAAAGGGAAATAAAAGATTTTACAAGATTTCAAGAATGTTATTATCTGTGCAATTTATGAGCAATAAAAATGCAATAAAAATAGGGTGTGCAAATGCTGACTACAACAACAATTTAATGACCCAAATGAAATAATTTCTAAATTTTAACTAGATGGAAGCTTCCACGCTGAGGAGAAAACATGAACAGAGAGTAGAAGCTGTAGAAATCCATCTGTATCTGGCACGGGAAGAAATCTCTGCAGTAGGAACAACCCTCCAGCAAATCAGATATCTCTGATATGAAAGGGTTTGGAAAGAGGATAGACCAGGGTAAGGACAGCAATAAATGCATATTTTTGCAGCCCTGATCAGATAACTCTCAGATTAACAGAAAGCAGCTGACAGAAACATAAATAAGAAATTATCAATGGTATTGTAGGGCTAGAGAAGATTTTGCTTGTGCTTAGGTGTTTGTTTTGCAGCAGTGAGCACTAGCTGGTCATGTTACTAAATTCAAGCTTAAATAAATATAAAAAATATAGAAGATGAACGATTATTGGCATGACTTTTTAAGCAGACTATTCAGATTTCAAACCCTCCATGATTAGGACTGTATCTAAATGTTGATTCGTATTTGCATATTTGCAAGATAAGTAATATATAATCCATGTTCACAGTGTGTGATTAGTCAAGCCTGAAACTGTCCCCAATTTGAATTTGAGATCTGAAGGCTGGACACAGATACAAGATTTTGAGGTGGAATCAATTTCACCTGCAGCACAGGCTGAAGGACACCTTCCCCATCGCACATGGGAGGAACACATTCACATTTCTGAAAGATGTCTTGATGATCATTGGAAGAAAGAGAAGGTTCCTGCTCTGATCCCTAGGAAGCCTGCCTGAAAAGAAAGGTATTGGATGTGTGTTCAAAGTGATTATGCTTATTTTTGGATTGTACCTTTCAAATACTTGATAGTATTCTCAGCATTAAATCAGAATTTAAAGTGATGGCACAAAAGCTTCACCTACATCCACTGTTTAGCATCACAGTAACTTGGCAGCAAGTTTCTTTTGTAAGGGAAAGCAATTCCCTCTGTGTAGCTCAAGCACAATAGACACCAGTGAGGCTGGCACTTATAACTGCTGGAACTAACTAGTGAGAAAGTGACTACAAAATCCATCATTTAACAAGAAAAAAACCAACCCAAACAACCATTTAATAAATGTTGTACTACAAATTCTTAGTTCTCCCTTCTTTTGATGGACAGAGATTAACATTTATTGATCTATAGAACTATGCATGTGAGCACCTGTAAAATTAACTTCAATTTTAAAGGCAGATCTATGTGAATCCTTGTGGTTTGGTTCCAGTATCACTGGCCTTGGTGTATATCAGGACTAAATCTGCTGAACCTTTGAGTCAAATCTAAACACAATCAATATACTCCAGGCTTTGGCATAAATATTCAACAACCACACAGACAAATTCTGAGAGGGCAGGTTAAGAGCTCTTGTAGGATTACAAGGATAATTCTTTGTTACCTCAGAAGGTTAGTTCATTAGTACATGACAACCTTTAAAAGACACTTGAGAACACACTTGGTAGGTGTACATTTATTGGCCCTGTAGCCCCTGCCAAAAACATATATAAAAATTATCTTTAGTCTATGGAGAGAGCCTGGAAAGAGGAGAAAGACATTGTGAAGGTTTGAGGCTTCATCAGATTTCTTTTTAAGTTAGATAATTGGGCTTTAAAGGCAAATTTAATTACACTTAGAGGCAAATATTTTTAAATTGATTATAAAGCACTTGCTCAACAACATTAAATGTAGGATTAGATTATTTTAAAATATTTTGTACAGTTTGAAAAAGGAAACAAATTAAAATCTCCATTTTTCATCATGACAGACATGACAGAGCCAAGCCTGGAGAAGAAGGCCAGTCTCAGACTGGCACTGTGAACAATAAAGTGTGATTGACCTACTTGTGCTATTCCCAGTAATTAAGTAGCACATCTGTCTTTCAAACTGTGCACAGTAACAAACAGTAAATCAAACGAAGAGAGGCATGGCTATGTCAGAGTGGTCAGTCCTCAGAAAGACTCATTATATCACTGAATTTGTTTACCTTTTCAGGGGAGAGCAACTAGGGCAATTGCTGGGTGCTCCAGGCCTGACAGCAAGAGAAGATGCAGGTGCAGAGCAGGCAAGGGCAGGCAGCACCATCCAGGACTTCACTGCCTGTCTGGGCTCCTGACTGCATCCTGGCAGCCCATCCTGACCTAGCCTGAGCCTGGGGCTCAGATTTTTGGTTGCTGCCAAGAACATTTGCAGAAGCTGCAGGAGGGTTATAGTAGTTGGAGATTCAGCCCCATGCTAGTGAAGATCCAGCCTCATCCTTCCAAGCGTGCAAAATGCACACACTGACAGAGCAGGAGCAGGTACCTCCATGACATTCATCCCCCCTGCCAGGAACTGGTTTTACAGCCTTGGTTACATAGTCCATTATATCTCAAATTACTGTAGGATGAGTGTGAAGATGCCAACTCTCCATGCCAGTGAGGAACTGAAGGGGTGATGCTCCTTGAAATGAAATACCCTTAAATACCCTTAGTAGGTATATTGTAGTTTAGAACCAAAGCAAATATTGCCATTTATTATTTGCACCACGTTACTTCTTCAGGCATCAACCAAGATTCACTGTCTCTACCCAACACAAGTACCTCTCATCCCACAGACCTGGCAATTTAAGCAGGTCAGGAGAGCTGTAAGAAACTTTCCACAAAAATCACTTTTTCCTCTTGAATTCAAGCCCAATCTGTTGGAGTTGGAATCAGGAAGAACTCTCAAACATGATTTTAAAAGTTTCACATTTCCAAAAACTGTTTTAATACGGATTTTGAAAAAAAAAACAACCCTATATCAGTTTCAAATTTGTTTAATTGGAATTGTAGTTAATGGGTTTTAAAATTTCCTAAGTAACAATGCCTGCTCTCTTTCTGATTATACAGCTCAGTTCAGCCAAAATCAATCAAGCTATTTCAGTTGCAGAGGTTTGGGGTTTTTTAATATGGAAAAAGGAAGATTTTGTTTTTAAGAAATAGATTTAAAGGTATGGCAGGGGAAAAAATAGATTTGCCTCCCTTCTGCTTCTACTAAACTCTCTATATGTTGCTGAGGGAATAAAAAAGTGAGGTATTGGACTTTGTTGTTGGTTTTGGTTTGGGGTTTTTTTAGTTGTTTTGTTTAGGGTTTTTTTAAGAGATTTAGTTTCTTGCTTGAAAGTTGCCCACAAAGCTTAGATCCTGCCTGCATTTATCTATGAAAATACTTGAAGACCAGGAGCATTGCTATTAATCTATCAATTACCAGATCTTTTTGAGGAAAATCCAGGTGCTCTAGAAAGACAAATAGGCACAGTTTCAGAAGTTTCTCCTTTGGTGAAGAAACACCTTTCAATTTGAGATTGTTACTTTCATCCCTCACCTATGCTTTCTCTAACAACTCAGAGAAATTGGAGTAAGAGCCAGGAAAACACATAAACCAAAACATAATTTAAGCCACTTATGTGCACTGGTTAATTGACTAAATTCAGAGGTTGTTTGAATTAACCAAGAAAGAAAACATTTGAAAATAATGGCTATTAAATAAAAGATGAGTACAGCAGAGAAGTGATCCTACAGATTGAGTGAAGTCTGGAAAAGACCTCTGAAGTTTCAGCAGATCAGGTTCCCTTAGAATGGTAATGCTAAATCAGACTACATTAAATAGCAACACTAAGCGTAAGAGCTTTTGAACTAAACTTCTTCACTTTCCTTCTTAATTTGTGATTAAAGAATATGTTGTTTTTCACAAACAATAAGATACGGAAAGTAAAGAAGAAAAGAAGAAGCTAATGAGAAATGTAAATGGAAAGTAAACTGAGAACATTTTTGTTGTGTGCATAGAGCAAAGATTTAACTGAGGAATATATGAAATTTGCCCTCCCTCAGAAAAGTGAAAATATCCCTTGGGCCAGTAGTTTCACCTATTTTTATGATCCACCCATATATCTAAGTGGTTGCCTGGCTGCTCGTAAAAGAAATATTTTCTAAATAGGACACTGTTGGTCTGTTTATTTTAAAGACTTGATGTAGAAAGTCTCTACATGATCTTAAGTACTATCTGTAATAAATACTTTATAAAATACTCATAAAAATACACTTAAAGGAGAAAGTAGGGAGCTGTTAAAGTAGTCTGTAATGGCACTGCTACTCACATAGGGCCAAAGCTCACACTACTACTAAGGATTTAGGACAGAAGGTACATACATGGATAAACACATATATGAAAATCTTGATTATTATTATTTGAAGAAAATAATTATTACCTTGATGAGGAGTTTAGAAATATGACCAACTTTGTACTGCAAAGCTTTTCTCACAGATCTGGCATCTTCTTGAAAGAATGCCACAAACATTAGGTAAGAACTATCATCACTCTATAAATGCCTCGACAACACTTGTTGTTCCCCCAGTGATTAGCTTTATACAAATTTTTCTAAATGGACAAGAAACATAATCTCTACAGCACAAAATAGACTTGCTGTGGCTGGTACTCTTCCTCTGCCTGCCACATTGACCAGTGCCAGCCACTCTACCTTTCGATCTACTAAATAACTCAGAATTGACAAATTCCATACCATATCCAGAAATAAGGGGCCTAAGAGAGTAATTTCCCTTGTGGAGGATTACAGTGATGCCTCACATTACAGATAAAACCACTGGAAAGGAGCTCATCATTTTTTCTTCTCATAATCAATACACTTTTTAAAAACAATTTGCCAACCAAGAAACAGAGATTTTCCGGTACAGAGTTAAGTATCTTCATCTTCAGATAACAGCAATTCACCTTATTCCTCAGTCCAGATGTGCCACAGATTAAAAGGAACAGACTATATTCCATATATCCATTATGTGGAGAATCAAGGCGAACTTCTTTTCACTGATTCTGGCAATAAAATACTCTCAGACAGAGCAGTGCTGGGGCCAGTGGATACTCAACACAGTGAGAGACTCCCTGGACATGCTTCACAATGGAAAACAAATTGCTGGTTTAGAGCACTGTTTCCCCCTCACCCCACAGGTTATACCTGGGAGATGAGTCTGCAATAGATTATTCTGGCATTCAGATTTCACAGTCCTTTTCTGGGAACAGTTGACCTTAAGGCTCGTAACTTAGTATCCACCCAAATGAAGTATAATACTCATCTCACTGTAAATCTAGCTGTGGCATATGTAATTTCTTTTTTACTACAACACACAGTCATAGTCATCCTCATCATCAGTAAAAGTGATGTACAGCTTATTCATAGAATCACAGAATGGCCAGGTTAGAAGGGACCTTAAAGATCATCTAGTTCCAACACCCCCGCCATGGGCAGGGATGCCAATCACTAGACCAGGTTGCCCAGGGCCACATCTAGCNGCTTTCAAGGAGTTCCTCACCGGGCCCACTCTTCAACTTTATCCAGGTCCCTCTTGATGGCATCCCACCCTTCTGGCATATCAACCACACCACTCAGCTTCTTGTCATCCGCAAACTTGCTGAGGGTGCACGCGATACCCATGTCCAGGTTGTTAATGAAGATGTTGAAGAGCACCAGTCCCAAGACAGAGCCCTGAGGGACACCACTCATCACTGCTCTCCACCTA
>VWZO01010252.1:55254-87883 GCA_013396975.1 Bucco capensis
GCCAATTCCCTCAGGACCTTAGGATGTATGTTATCAGAGCCCATACACTCATTCTGATCAAGTTTTCAGTAGGTGGTGCCTACTGAATGTACAGTGTACAGTGGGAGGCCCCTCACTCCCTCAACACTTATCTAGGGCTACCAAGTCCTGGTCATTGCAGGAGGTTTGGCTACCAGTAAAGACTGAAACAAAGAACTCATTGAGCAGCTCTGCGTTATCCATATCCCTCATGACTAAATTTCCTTCCTTATTCAACAGAGGGGGAACACTCACCCTGACCTTCCTTTTTTGATTAACGTACATATAGAACTCTTTTTTTTTATTTTTTACATCCCTCGCCAAGTTTAGCTCCATCTGCTCCTTGGCCTTCCTGATCCCATTCCTACACTTCCTAGCCATTTCCCTGTACTCTCCCCAGGCCACTTGTCCCTGCTTCCACTGCCTATGCATTTCATTCTTATGCCTCAGCCCGAGAAGCAGGTCGTTGCTCAGCCACACCAGTCTTCCTCCTGCCCTGCTATATTTTTTGCACAGATGGAAATTTCTTGAGCTCTAGGAAGGGTATCTTTGAAGAACTGCCAGCTCTGATGAGTTCCTTTGTCTCAAAGGACAGTATCCCAGAGGACCTCACCCATCAAATCTCTCAGCAGTTGGAAGTTTGCCTTCCTGAAATTCAAAGTCCTTACTTTACTCCGTGCCATGCCTGTGCTTCTAGTGATTGTGAACCTGACTAAGGCATGGTCACTACATCCTAGACTTCCCTCTATCACCACCTCTTTAATGAGGTTTTCTTCATTGGTCAGTAGCAGGTCTAGCAATGCATTATCCCTAGTCGGTTTATCTAGAACCTGTACCAAAAAGTTATCATCCATAAATTCCAGGAGTCTCCTGGACTGCCTACACCCTGCTGTATTGTTCTCCCAGCAAATGTCTAGGTATTTAAAATCCCCCACCAGGATGAGGGCCNTATTTATTGTGGTATTTAAAAATAAACTCCAGAGACCACTGTACAGCAATATCAGAACATGAAAGAGAATTAAGATTGCTTTGCTTAAGCTTTACAAATGGTAGAAAACAATAGAAATAAATAGAGGAAAAACTCCCTCTCATGGTGTTTCCTCAAGCGACACTTGTAATACTAGGACTCTGCTATTTTTATGTAGGACATATTAGAAAACAATGTGTTAAATCAGAGTAGTTCTGAGGTCAAAATACCTCTGCAGAATGACACCAGCTGTATAGATCCCATTGTAGCTAATATTACCCATTACCCCAGGCATAAACAAGGAATTCATTAGAGTACATGTTGATTGCTGTAAATAATATTGCTTCATAAAAGTATGAAGTGGTAGGACAATATCACCCTGTCCACAGCTGCCATGAATACTGATGCTGAAAACTGAAATGGTAGAGAGAAAGAAACAAAGAGAGGAATATCTGTAGCTTCTCTACAAAACATGTTTTAGGGAAAAATCACCTCACTAGTTTCAGGAGAGAATTAAAATAATTTAGTCCTTTGGCTGGTCTACACATGAAGTCTGGGTGATGCAATGTTTGCTCCTGGCTTTGGAGTCTCTGAAAAACATTTATTCAGTTAGGTAGGTCTGGGGTCAAGACCCAGGACTATAGTGCCTTGTTAGCTCATTTATTATAATTTTTTGGAAGAAGTGAACTGTAGCTTTTTTTTGCAGAAAAACTCCTAACAAGACAATTTTGGAAGCATAATTTCTGGCATAATGTGAATTTTTGAAGGTCATGCTGTACAGATAGAGTAGACATGTTCAGACTTCTGAAACTTTTCTTTTTTTTCAACTTCTGCAGAGGTTTTCATGAGGAAGAGGGAGTTTCTGAGATTCCACAAACCCTCTGGCTACAAAGTCTTGCTGATCATCTCTGAAAACTTGGGCAGTTAGCAACTAGTTTGCTGCATTTAAGAGCCATAAATATACTTTGCTTCCTCTACTACAGTTTCTTTCTAGTTATCCTAAAAAATAATAAACAAAGGTTTTAGTCAACCTGATATGTGAATCTCAACTGATACTGTGAACTAGCAGAGGGCAGAAGAATGGAGGAAAGAGCAGTGTTCCTTAGATATAGCTCTAATAATGAAATCAGATACTTTCTGCTCATTAACAAAGAGTCACCTGCAGAATAGTGTAAAACCCATCATATCGTGCTACATAGAATTTTCACTGGAACTATGATGGAAAGATTAGAGGAATTTCTTTCATCAACTTTATACTGTGATAGTTTTTCACTCTGCAGATTGAACAGTACAATCCTAGCTGCTTCATTCATGTGATCAGACACTCAGGCCTAAACCCAGTAACAAAAATTATCTGTTTCAAGGGGATTATTTGCACAGATGAGGGTTTGCAGAACAGGAGCTTAAGCAGGGCACCTATATGAGGTTCCCTAGGAACCTTCAGTCAATTCTTCAGAGAGGCTCTTTGCAAGTGTTGTGTAATTTCATTTAAGAGAATGGGTCAGACTCTCAGATGATGCAATTCAACATATTGTTCAGTTTAGCTATTCTCTAAGTAAGGTCTTCCCTGTGAAGATCTGGCCTGTAGAACCAGCTGTATATTAACACTGTACTATCTTTTTATGTTTCTACAACAGATAAATTTAATAAACAGTCATCTCTTTTTGAGCATTCTTGCTCTGAAATAAAACAGAAATACAGTCTGCAATAATACCAAGGTCAACATGTACTGCAAAAAACAGGAGAGCATTTCACCAGAGAATGGAAAGGATGCTAAATATTTTAAGAATCTGCTGCTTAAATAAAAAGAAAACTCCAGTGCATTAAAAATACATTTATTGATCCTATTCAGAATTCAACAGAAGATGACTTCCAACAAACGAAAACTTAAAAGGACTTGTCTGTTGCAGGAATAGGTAGGTATATAAGATTGTTGTTGGTAAATATACCAGAAATCATGAAACATACATACGAAAGGGGTTTGGATCCCTCTGTTCTAATAAATATTTAGCCTACATTATGATTTAAGCATTGACAGTGCAAGAAGGGAATTTAAAGAGCAAGACAAGAAGAAAAAAGGTGCATCACTTAAGGCATCCTAGCTAATTTATTCAGATGGAACTGTTAAGCAAATAAAAAAGATCCCCACTGTCTGCACTTGACAGAAATGGAAATCATCTTCTTTACTCTCAGTATACTTCTCTTATTTCTCCTCTTTTTCCCTTAATGAACACAAGTCAGTAATCACCCAAGACCAAGCTCTGAAAAAAATTCAATTCCTAAAGAAAAAGAACTTGTTTTTATTTGTGCTAATATGGAGTCTGGAATAAATTCACCCCTCAAATAAACCCCAGAACATGGAGCACCATCCTTCCTCAGCACATCACATTTGCACTATTTTTATAATCTCTTTTCATCTTTGCAGATCTGAGTTTCAAGTTGTAACTTTCACAAGAGGCCAAAAGACAACTAATTTTGGGGAAGAATGAAGAACTCTATCATGGTACTATTAAACAAATAACATTGTTCCTGTTCCCATCAATACCTGCCCAGATTGGAAAANAACGCAACTTGGAACCTGCATTGCAAATATAAGTCTTCCCAAACATTTTTCTTGTTCCCATCAATACCTGCCCAGATTGGAAAAGTCCAGAGAACTGCTTTTATCATCAAAATCTCATTGGACTTTGGAGCATATTTGCTATGAAATGACTGATGGTTCATAAATGAAACACAGCGTGACCTAACCATAATGGGTTACTCTTTAAAGATAGTATTCTGAGAGGTACCACAGCAACTCCCAACAGCAAATAGTGCTTTGTAACACAGGATATCCTCTCTACATCATGTTAGAGATTTTGGTGGGCCCACTTCTTGTTGTGTAAAGACAACCCAGACATCAATTACGAATGGTGTATTTGTGTATTAGAGGTTTTGATCTCTAATTTTTGCTTAGTGCACTTCTACAGAAAACCCTCTAGTGCCTTTAAGGGCCAAATCAATACATATCTCTTTACTTATGTTCCCTGTCTTCCTTGTCCTTTTAAATCTGTATATATCCCTCAGAAAATGTTAAGGCATATATAATCTGAAACGGATAATGACACCAAATGACCCATAAAAACAGTTGGCTTCTCTGTATGGACACCACCAGACTGGAGCTCCTGTAGACAGAGGTGATCACAGGCCACAGAATCAAGACTTAGTGACTGATGTATAAAGGAGAATTGCTGAAAGAAGATCTTGATATATAATAGTGGAAACCAGGCTGGGCTCCCACTCTTGTGAATTAATCTGCCAAGGATTCTCAATAACAGGAATAAGGCTCTTTGAAACATAATGAATAAATAAATATACTTGGATCAATAGCCCTCAGTAGGGGATGTTACTGATGTATGCCCTGAACCATCACAATATGGTGCATATGACCTTGCTAGCAACATCTGCCTTCAACTCAATTTGCATCAAGGAACACTAGATATGTTCAGAAGGATGAGCTAGCAAATTAGCATCAGGTGCAGCCACCAGAAATGGCTGTTATTAACCCATTAACAGAGTGACAGAGACTCACAGGTTCCAACTGGTTATTCCAAAACTTTTTCCTCATATGAATACCACAAAGCCAAGTGCTATGAAATTTTAAACTGGGAAGTTACAGCCAAGTTTCCATTTTTTAATATAATATCCCTTCTAAAGGAAAACTACTAAGCCAAATGAGGCCAAATTTGAAGAACCAGCAACAATTAATTTCTTCTACAGATAAAGCTTGTAGGAGCCACTGTTTTCTCTTACATACCTGTACTGAAAAGAAATCTATATTCATTTTGGCTATAAAAAGATATTACTCACCACAACATGACAGATTTCAATGATACCTTATGGTAACTCTTAGTTTAAAACTGAATTTGATTTATTTTAACTTAATACGTTAATTTGTGCCTTTACTTTTATATGTGAGTATATCAGAGAAACAAACAAACAAAAAGCTTTAAAGAAATAAAGAGAGATAAAACTATAAAGAATATAATTTAGATGGTTAAATCCCCAAAAGAACCACACAGGTATTTCTAACCCTGCTCCTCATTTATATCTTCCAACTTCTATACTGTGTAAGTCATGTAGAAACTCCACAATAATTGAAGTTACTCATTAAAATTCAGAACTTTAGGATAGAGAAGTATGGAAAACATTTCTGACATCTAAAGACAAGGTAAAGTTATATAAAGAAATAAGTTTGCAGATCAATCCCACATCTAAATGAACTGGTATAAATTAGCATTCTTGTCTCAAGTATATGAAACACTTCAACTTGTCTTTTAGCAACTAAAGCTAAAAATATGGAATAGGTGCTTTTGCTTTCAGCAGGACAAGCATTTTGCATAAAATGAAATATTCATTAAACAATGTGGCTATAAAAATAGGTAATTTATTACTGCACTCATAAACACCAGAGACTCAGATATGTGTTCATATCACAGGGAGGATAAAGCACTCTAGTACACAGCTGTCCCCTAGGACATATTGACATGTCCTGCAAAGCCATTCTGTGTTGTCTGCCTGCTGGATGATTCAAGCAAGTACTTAGAAAAATACAGTGGAAAACTCAGAATAAAACTTTGTTTTATTAAATACAATGCTCTTCAAAACCTCTCTCCCCGTATCCCTTTTTTAATTCTTGGTAGGTTTGCTTCAACACTGTGCAAGTGCATTGAGCATTCACTTAAATTGGGGAATTGCTTTGTGGGCTTGCTCACTGAAGTGTTACAGCCTGTAGTAGCCTCCTTGAAAAGAAGTGAATTGGATGAGGAAAGATGCCAGGGGAAGATGGAGATCTCGCACGTTACCCAGTGCACTTGAACTCTGACAAAAGCTTTGCTAGAAGATCAAGATTTGGTTATGTTCCTAACTGATTGGCACAGCACAAGAGTGGGACCTGAGCTGGAATCATCACATATTTTACTAATTATCAAAATTGGGACTTAAGATGGTGTCTTAGATGGAAGTGGGAGGGATGGAGGGTACTCAGTGCATTAATCCACTGAGAACAAAACCTCGAGACAAAGTTTAAAATAAAGTTTTCTTTATTAATCTTACAGTATTTTTTTATTATGTTTCTTTTCTCTTAAAGCAAAGGCAAACCACCAGAGAAGTGTTTGTGAAATTATTTGCATGTGTGTATAGGTATAATGGTTTCACATATTCAAACTGAAATGAAAAAAACAGTGATTTTGTTTTATTTGCCTGAAAAGAGAGAGAGAGGAATATATCACTCAGAAAGGTAAAATAAACTATTTAACACCTTTCATATTAAGGGAACTTTCATACCTAAATTCTTCAACTCAATTGCAAAATCTCTGCAAAACATATGAATCTATTTTTAATTCATGGAATACATGAATTTTCAGAGGATTAGAAGCACTTCTCTGAATGCCTTATTTTACAACATAGCATGGAAAGGCAAAAAATAGTAGAAAGGACAAAAGTTACAAAGTTAACAGATTAAAATATTACGACTAATTGCCAAATATTATAATCATGGCAATAGGCACACAGAAAACTGTAAAAGTAAAGTTAAAATACTATTTTCCAAAAAAGAAGAACTATGATTCCTGTGGAAAATACATGGGATACAAACAATTTAAGAGTGCTAAGCCAATGACACCGTAATGTTTCATACGCTGTTTTGAGTTTATAACTAATGGCTTTTCTAATGTTTCTCAACACATTTCCTTTAACTGTTAAATAATGGAAATATGATTCACTAGTGTTTCAAAGAAAATCTGCTCCTGAAGTGTTTTATCTTAATAGGTGCTCATGGCTCATCCCTCAATAAGCTGATATGAAACTTATAGGAATCACAGAATATTGATGGCTGGAAATGACCTCTCAGATCACTGAGTTCAACCATAAAGAAAAGAAAAAGAAGAGAAACAAAACCAATAAACAACCACAAAAAAACCCACACAACCCCTACTCTCACTAGAGCATGTCCTGGAGCACCACATCTACACGTCTCTTAAACACCTCCAGGGATGGTGACTCAACCACCTCCCTGGGAAGGCTGTTCCAGTTCCTCACCACTCTTTCTGTAAAGAATTTCTTCCTAACATCCAATCTAACCCTCCCTGTGGCAACTTCAGACCATTCCCTCTTGTTCTGTCATTAGTTACTAAGGAGAAGAGGCCAACACCCACCTCTCTACAACCTCCTCTCAGGTAGTTATAGAGGGCAATGAGGTCCCTCCTCAGCCTCCTCTTCTCCAAACTAAACAGGAAGGAAGGAATCATAGAATCATTAAAATTGAAAAAGACCTCTAACATCATCAAATCCAAACATCAACCCAAAACCATCACGTGTATGATATATATCATATGGTGAGACTCCAGAATCAAAGATCATTACAGATGCCTCTCCTGGCCAAAGTCCTGTAACTGAGAAGGATGAGAATTTTGGTTCCTCTGTACTACTTTAGAGTTGACATTAGTCTGAAGGTTGGGACTGCAGGATTAAGTTTATTGCTGACTTTCCTTGAAAAACACATTTCTGCTGACAACTTTTATCTCAAGTTTAAAGCTATGAAAATGTCAAGTGTTTTACTGATTTATATTCAGGGAATACAGAGATGTTGCCTATGATAATCTGTGAGATAAAATAATCTTTTTTTAAAAAACCCAAAACTATTATGACTTATCCACAATCAGTTTGGATTTTTCTGAACAAAGGTTCTGTAGTATAGTAGAAAATAACTAATGAAAATACTAAAAAAAAGAATTATGTTGGGAAAATCAACACAATTATTTTCTTTCAATTTAATATGACAAATACTATCAATATAAAAGTAGCAAAAATATAATTAGAATAATATTTTCTAAATGTTAACCTTGCCACAAAAAACTTACTTTAATCTTATAACATGGTTACTAGAGGAAAACCACCTCACTTTCCAATATAGTTGGGGGAAGGGTGGGGAAAAAACCAACAACAAAGCAAGAAGTAGGAACTTTCAGCTAGGAAAAAATATATATTGTAATAAGGCACATATATTTGTGGAGTTTTTTTACAGTGCTTGCAGAATAAGATTTTTGCCACTTGTGTTTATCCTAGCGTCTTTCAAGATGCTAATCAATTGTGAGAGTTTGCTATATGGGAAGAGGGAACAGAGATCTGTGTAAGAAAGTCTCACAGGATCAAATCCAGCCTAGTAAAATTTTGTGACTTTACTGTTGCCACAATGAGTAATAAAGCAGACCTCTGTGACTCAAAGGTATAGTTTATACCAGTACACAGAGTTATGATGATTTTCTCTCAGTATAGATCTATCCCAAATACATCTGACTGATTTACATTTATTGATTGGAGTCTTCCTGGGCTTATGAAGGGCATAGGAATCATTCTGGGTAAGAGGAATAGCATTTCAAACACAATCATGTGACTTATGGTCCCGGGAGAATGATGTGAAAGAGACAAAGAAAGGTGCAAAATAAGAAGAAAGAAAGAAAGAATGGTGTGAAAGAGAGGAAGAAAAATGCGATAGAAAGAAATGTGCCGAAGAGAAAAAATAAGGTGAAAGAAAGGTGCAAAAGAGAGAAAGAAAGGTGCAAAAGAGAGAAAGGTGCGAAAGAGAGGAAGAAAGGTGCAAAAGAAAGGTGCGAAAGAGAGACAAGAGAAGGAAAGAGAGAAAGAGAAAGAAAAAGAATGAAAGGTGCGAAAGAAAGATAAAATGTGCAAAAGAAAGTTGTGATAGAGACAAAGTTACAAAAGAGAGAAAGGTGCGAAATAAAGAATTGTGTGAAAGAAAGAAAGAAAAGTGGAGAGAAAGTAAGGTGCAAAAGAACGAAAGTTGTGAAAGAAAGAGAAAGGTGCGAAAGAACAAAAGAATGTTGTGAAAGAATGAAAGAACGGTGTGAAAGAATGAAAGAGAAAGAGAAAGAAAAAGAGAGAAAGAGAAAAAGAGAGAAAGAAAGGTGCAAAAGAAAGGTATAGAAAGGTGAGAAAAAAGTTGCAAAAGAAAGAACAAAAGAGAAAGGAAGGAAGGAAGAAATGACGAGACTTGTGGACTAGAAAAGGCAAAATAACTTTAACTACTTTAATGAAAAGCAGTAACAGCAGACAAATGTATACAAATATAGATAAAGAGCCAGCACCAAAATCCAAACCTCCCGCTCTCCCTTCCGGTCGCTATGTTACCGTAGCCAAACTTGGGCAGGGGGAGAGGAGGAAGCTGGATCCTGGAAGCTGGACTCAGAAGCAAGAAGCAGCAAAGCTGGGCCCAGAACAGAGTTGCAAGGAGAGCGAAGAAGTGGGCACGGAGGGAACCGTCCCTTAAATTTATACTGAGCATGACGCGTATGAAATGGAATACTCAGTTGGTCAGTTTGGGGTCACCTGTCTTGCCTGTTCCTTCCCTATAGGGGCAGGCCCTCACCCTGCACCCCCCCTCACTTCCCAGTGGAATCACAAATTGTTTACATTGCAATTCTTAGTTGTAACCCAAACATTTAGGCCTAAGCTACTAGAAGCTAGCAATGTTTTGAAAACATATTACCAGCTTTCAGAGAAATGCAGTCACTTTTTAAAGGAACCTTGGCTAGAAGCAATACCACCTTAGCAGAATCAATTCTGCTCTGGCCCAAACTAGGACAGGAAGTTATGGAAGAGAGAAAGGAAGTTATGAACGAGAGAAAGAAAGGTGTGAAAGAGAGAAAGAAAGGTGCGAGAGGAAGGAAGGAAGGAATATGCAGAAGAATGAAAGGTGCAAAAGAGANAGAGAAATAATGAAAGGTGCAAAAGAAAGAAAAAAGGTGCAAAAGAGAGAACGTTGTGATAGAGTTACAAAACAAAGTTGTGAAAGAAAGAAATGTACAAAAGAGAGAAAGGTGTGAGAGAAAGCAAGCTGCAAAAGAACAAAATAAAGTTGAGAAAGAAATAAAGGTGCAAAAGAAAAAGAAGGGTGTGAAAGAATGAGAGAATGTTGCAAAGGAATGAAAGAACGGTACAAAAGAGAGAAAGAGAAAGAAAAAAGAAAAAGGAAAGGAAGGTGAGAAAGAAAGCAAAAGAAAGAGCAAAAGAAAAAAGAAAGGTGAGAAAGAAAGGTGCAAAGGAAAGGTGTGAAAGTAAGGAAGATGCAAAAGAGAGAAAGAAAGGTGTGAAAGAAAGAATTAAGAAAGAACAAAAGAAAGGTGCAAAAGAAAGAATGAAAGAAAGAAAAGATCATTTTCTATGGATAAAGTTAAGGGAGAGAGGTTTTTCAGTTGTTATAAAAGGATTTATATCATTCTGCTTCTTGCTTTCTATTTTACTGGGTGACAACTGTCATTCTTACTGAGAATTTCAGTGTATTAATGGTACTCATATAAAAAGGAAAATACGAAGTTAAATTGACCCATAAGTCAATAAATAAGCACTAAGCTCTTAAGTCCCCAAGCATACACTATTCCTGTTGTCATCCTTTTATATCACTAACTTACCAAGAGTACATATCTTTCATTAGTATAAAATGGCATAAATTCATTGTGTCTAAGTATTTACTTAATAAAACACTTTTTAATGCTACTGATTTAATGTCTATGACTTTTGAAGATTTCCTTTGAGCAATTGTAGGTTCAAAGGATTTATAAAATGCTATATCCTTCTCTCTGTTGTGTTCAGAGAAAACCTGAAGAGTGAATAAACACATCAGACCTAATTTCATCACACATTAAAATTCTTATTAAAATTATCTTGTTCAATTGAAAAGTCCTACAAGCATGCTAATATTCTGCATAATTTGTCAAACATTGACCACTGCAGTAGAAGACATAAAATATTGTGCAAACAGTGCCTTCTCCAGAAAAGCAGAGACGGACGCCACAGAGATGACTAGAAAAATGAATGCCTTTAAAAATGAATTACACACCTTTTTCTTGACTTAATTAACCTAATGCATTATACAACAGATGCATTGATTAGGCTTTTGTATTGACTTCTGTGAGAGTCTCAGGAAGCAAATGAAATGGTGGTGGCACCTCTGCAGCAGAAGCCCACCAGGGTAACCTATTAACACTGAAAACGCTGCCGGACGTCAGAACAACAAAGGTGTCAGTGTAGCTCTGGAGCTTTACAAAAACCTCTGGAGAAAAATTTGCCTGTCATTAACCAATGTAACAACTTAACTACTACAAAACTTGCTTTTTATCATTCACAGTAAAACTATTCCCCTTCTATCCATACAAGGGCTGATCAGTGTTGACACTATTAAAATCACAATATTATACAAGGGCAACGAACTTGTACCCACCTAGCCCAGCATGTAACACCCTCCCACTCCCCAGCCTGCTCTGCCTCATGCATTGCTAAAATTAATCTAATTACAGTAAATAGCCTCCATCTGCTTATCTGGATGGAAAGAGAGACTTGGGCTGAATTTAAGTGAATTAAAATTAATCTAAATCAGTCACAGTGGTTTCAGTGATGCTGGGTGGTGTGGCTACCTCATTCTACAGTTTCCAACTGGAAGTGGACAAATACCCTACTAAGTTTGTGTTCTGTTTTTAAATAGTATTTCTAAAGCTGTTTACTAACTCAGGAAAAAAGAAAATGAAGGTCATTGCTAAGTGTCAATGGGAAAGGAGTTTCAAAACCACTCAGCAGTGAAATGAACTTTGATCCCAGTCAGTGTACTGGAGATGCCATCATTGATTTAAGCAAGAGCAATGTAGAATAGCTCAGAAAATCTGATACAAAGATGCTTCTTGTGTTGAGAATTATTGACTAACTGTTTGTCCTTTCTGGGGTTTTTCCCCTACCATGCCCCCCACTTGTATTCCTTCTTCAACAACATTAAAAAAAAAAAGTTAAAGGTTGCAAAGAAAATTCAAACATATCTTGAGGGCATCAAGAGGGAGAAAAACATTTTCACATCAGCAATGTTATTTTTATAAGTTCAGCTTAAGAGCTACAAAATATTGCAGATGCATAGCTGGAAGGGTCAGCAGGGACAGCCTCTGGAAATCTGTTGTTCAAATTAAGTACATTTTTATTTTGACTGAAGCATGATATGCAACTAGTATCTAATCTTTATCAGCAGCTTTATCAAAAAAATGAACATAAAGCAGAGAAGACCGTATCTAGTAATTGCTTTTCAACAAATAATGGTTTTTTGTGTGTTCATAAAGCTGACAACAGCAGCTCTGCTCTCAGTACTCCTTGGTGTTTGGCACTATGTTCAGCTATATTTAGGTAAAGTGACCCATGCTTGGTCCTCCTGGGTCCATGCTTGTGGGTGACCCATGCTGGGACAGGAATACCCATGAGGGACTGTACTATATGCACAATACTTCCTAAAAGCCCAGTCCTGTTGAAACCAAAGTGCAAATTAGCCATAACCCATTTCTAGTTTTTACCAGCTAGCTTCAGGTATATCTAGAAAAAGTAGATCAGCACTTTGCACTCCGAATCACAGAATCACAGACTGATTTGGGTTGGAAGATACCTTTCAAGGTCATCTAGTCCAACACTCCCCCCCCTCCAGGAGTGAGGAGGAACATCTGCAACTAGATCATGTTGCTCAGAGCCCTGTCCATCCTGACCTGGAATGGTTCCAGGGATGGGACATGTACCACTTCTCTGAGCAACCTGGGATAGTGTGTCCCCATTTGGGCACTCTGAAGTTAGTAGTCACAGGGGTGCAAGTTTCAAACTGAATGATGGGTCCCAGCAGCGTGACCCTTCATTAACACCGTGGTAATTACAGGGAGTCTGGCTCACATAGAAACATGTGTGAGACCACATCTTGCTCACCGCTTAACATCTGACCTGATGTCTAAACCTAACCTCTCAGCCAGGATATCCCGCACCGTATAACTTGTATTTCTCATGTGGAAAATCACTGGCTCAAGTATTCGAGTCTGAAACTAAATCAAGGTGAATAAATTTATTTAAAATACTGACTTTCATGTTTTACTTTCTCTTTCAGGAATCTATGAAGTACTAAGCAGAACTTGTATCCTGTCTTTCCTGCATCTAAATGATACTGGCAGTAATTCACACTTTCCTCTGAAGACTACACGTTTTTGTGCTAGGACTGCAGTCTTGCTGAATTAGGAAGGGGAAAAGTCTCTACATGCCAGAAGGTAAAACAGAAATATTTGATTCACCGAGATCAAACTTTGGTGCAGGAATGCATTAGTTTTGATATAAAATTGCTCAGATCAGAGTAGTCCTTGTCCTAGAATGGTAACTGTATAATGAGTTCAGCAGTTTAATGAAAGATATTTTCCATTTAGTCAACTAATACATTGTAGCAACTGCATGTGAATATAAATTATTTTACTTTTGAATTAAATAGTTTGTCATATTTTTCCCCAGTTTAAGAAACAAGCTGCAGTCTGAATATTTATCTTGATATTATTTCCCTTTCATTATCTTTCTCTGTACTACATTTTTTTCTTGAGGATTTCTTGATATTATTTCCCTTTCATTATCTTTCTCTGTACTACATTTTTTTCTTGAGGATTTCTTGATATTATTTCCCTTTCATTATCTTTCTCTGTACTATATTTTTTTCTTGAGGATTTCATGAGCTTCTAAGTTAAACAGTGCTTTAAAAACCCCAAGCTATTGTTTATGTAAAAAGAAGAAAAAGGAGAAACCTACAAGGTAGCTCAAATTTTGATGTCTCCTTCATCTTTAAAGGAAGCTAGAGGAGCACTCTGCCTGAAGACTATGCTCCCCTACAGAGCCTGTGCAGATTGCAAGTTACATCTGAGGCATATTCTAAGTACAGAGGCAAGATGAAGTAGTATTAGTCAATTGAAAAAAAAAATGAAAAGGAGAAAATGAAGTTATTTCTGTTATTCAAAAATATACTGCAGAGAAATCATTAATTTGAATCCCATAAAAGACTAAGAAAGAATACAAAGCTTTGCCTTGTGTCCCATTTTCTGCAAGTTGCCTTTTGCCTCAGTTAAAATCTTTTCAAAGTCAATTACATTTTTCTGAATTCTTAAAAAAAATATCTTCATTTTCTAAGACTTGTTTCAGTATCCTAGCATTGAATATACATATAAAACAGCAGCTTGTATAAAGCAGAAAAGGGAAACAAGTAAATAAGCATGCTTTGGAAAACAAACCCCATTACTGTTCTATTAAAAGACTGCCTCACATTATGAAAAGACTGACAAGCATATTAAGGGTATTTAACAGCAGCAATAATGTAGGAGGTGTGCATGAATTTATCTAAACTCTTTCTCTCTAATATAAATCTAAACCTGAGCCTCAGCATACTCTGTTTGAGACCACACTTGCTGGAAGTTGTACCTTATGTTTCACATATTTGAAGGCAACTTTTCTCATCGCTTCTGCGAAGTCTCAGCTCCACTCATTGCCTGTGATTCCCTTCTCCATTTTGTCTTTAATTTTCCATCTTTTGCAGCTGTCACCTTTTATTTTTTCTCTCCTCCTTTTGTTCTTACAAACCAGACCCAGTAAACTAAAAAGAAGGAAAAAAACCAAAATGATCCCAACTACAAAATAAGATGCTTCAGACAGCTCTGTTCATATGCTGTCCTCTTTTCCTTGTGCTTTGTTTCTCCTGTTATAAACTCTTCAAAGTTTACATTATAATCTCTCAACCTATGTTAACAAGAACTTTCACCTCCTGACAGTGCCAATAATAATGAAATTTAGAGAGGTAGCAATTAGTGCAGTGATAGCATCAAGTAGCAAGGAAAGTTATATATAAGCATATTAGAAGCTTTTTTTATTAGACATTTGGGAGGAAAGACAGCTATATCTGTTTTGTACTTAGCTCAGAATTTTTGCTAATATTTTCAGGGTTTTTTTCCACTATGGAACATAAAGCAGCAATAAAGAAGGCAATCTTATCCACCGCAGCATCCAGGGAATAGAAAGCATCAGATGGATAACGCATCTGCAGCCATATGTTACCAATTCAGAGGAAGCTACTAGGTTTAGGAAGTGTTTATATTCATGGCTTCCTTAAAAACCTGGTTTTCAGAGACATTTGACATTGAAATCCTCTTGTTTATGAATATAGCTAAAACACAACTCAAAGTGAGGTTTAAATAGCTGTAATTAGGAAAATGTAAGGAGAAGTAACCAGAAAGTCATTACAGATAAACAAAGCTTGATCAGTACTTGGGGACTGTTCATTAGGGTAACTAGAGACACACACAGAGTTTGGTAAATGACAGCAATTGAGGAAATAATGGCAAATAATAAGGAACAATGCAGCAAAGCATAATTTCTGACATTATTTTCTAAATGAATGAAACATATATAAAGTTTAGGTAAGGACAAGCCAAAATTATTGTGGGAAAACCTCAAGGTCTTCAATAAAATATGTAGCTGAAATAAAACCAAACAGAATTTTCTGCTATATTGCAACAGTACTGCTTTATTATTCCACTTGGATTTTTTACTATAATGACTGGGGTTATGCTTAAGAAAAATATTTAAAAAAATTGGTTTGAATTAATTTATAGTTTGTGAGAAAAATACATCAAAGTGTTGTACTCTCTTGAAAGAGATTTTGCAGTCCCTAAGCTAAAACCTAATATGTCCTGAATACATATTCAAATTTAATAATAACGTGCAACTTGCTTCTTCCTAAGATCACTGACCAAATAGAATAAGCGTTTCTGGAATCTCAATATGGCATCAACAACAAATAAGTATTCACATCTAGTCTCTATTCATTGGTATAAATAAATATTAGAGACTTGGAACTAATTAACCTGATAACACAAGTCCTCATTCCTTTGTATGGAAAATAAGAAGTCTATTGATGTTTATGTGAACTAATTTACTTATTTTAAAGCAAAAAGAAAAATCAAATTAGATGCTCTAGTTACTAAATTCAAAAGAACCTTTCCTCTATCAATTCCCTTATGATTAGTAATTTTAAATATAATTTACATCTGTAAGAAACAAATATTATGATTTAAGTACTAAAAAGAAGCTTTTCATAAGGCCATACAAAGTTCCTTGTTATCTTATTTCTTGGTGTTTGTACTTTGACTATTCAGGCAGTGCAAACCTGAATATGAAGAAGCTGTTTTTAGCACCAGAATTTCCCTTGTTTTAGCAGTTGTAAGAAGAGATGGAATTACTGAGAAATACAGAAAAGGCTCCAGGTACTCCTTGGGAATCTAGGTCTCCTGTCAAGCCTCACAAATCTATTAGCTTACTTAGCTGAGATTTTTGTAGCAAACAAATGGCAACTGTCCACATTCTCAACCTGATCTAGTATTAGTCATTCTCCCTGGTAGAGAGTGATAGGACAAGGGGAAATGGATTGAAACTGCGCCAGGGGAGGTTCAGGTTAGATATTAGGAGGAATTTCTTTACTGAAAGGGTTGTCAGCCATTGGAACAGGCTGCCCAGGGAGGTGGTTGAGTCACTGTCCCTGGAGGTGTTTAAGAGACGGCTGGATGTTGTGTTGGGGAGCATCATTTAGTGGGGTGATAGGGCTAGGAAAAAGGCTGGACTCGATGATCTTCAAGGTCTCTTCCAGCTGTAGCTGTTCTGTGATTCTGTAAAAAACCCAACATCATTGTACAAGAACTTGTGTTCAAGTTTGTTACTTATATTGTCTTGCTGCCTAGTAGTCCGCAATAGTGCTACTGCAGAAACAGTTGAACTCCTATATCTGTTTTGCCTCTGACATCATTGATAAGTTTTGATAAATACTCAGTACGACGTCCTTTGGGTTGCTATTTGTCAACAGATACAATTCAATTCATTTAAACACATTTTCACTATAAGGTCTTGTTCACAGCCTGGATAAGCAACGGAAAATGATGGCATATAGTACGGGCCTTCCATCTAAGAGAAGGACACTCTAATAAAACCTACATCCTAAGGACTTTGCTGCCAGCGTCCAAGCTTGCTAGGCCCTGGCAGATGAACCTTAGGACTAAAGGGTGGGTCCAGCTCTGCGCATGCTGTGTCTCACCTAAAAAAAATCCATTGCACAGGCTTGAGGGTGCTATCTGCTATCCTCTTTTTATCAGCGCGCTTGGAAAAGGCGCTGATGAGGTGCATGGGTGGAGCCCTCCCTGGATCTTCGTTCGCGAAGCCTAGCCATACATACATACATAACACTGGCACATACCCACACATTCCTACCATCTTGCTTCTCATTATTATCAACTTTCATCATTAGTAGTGTATTTNAAGTAAAAAGGATTGGGCAGAATTCAATCTACTCTATAAAATTAGACAAACTGCCATGCACTTACAATCTCACCCTGTTCCAACACAGTTAGTATAATACTGACCTCAGATCTCTTGACATGAGAAGATCACACTTCTCCAGCTCACAGGTATCTAATTCCTTCGTACAGATCTGAAAAGAACTGAGCTGTAATTTCCCGCTATGCATCTGCACATTTTCCTTGGCAGAGATTTCTGCAATATAGCACAAGCAGAGAGGTCAAATTTGGATCTTCCTTCAAATTCCATCATCCTATTCTTGTCACAACAAAGAATAACCCAGCCCTTTGGCTTACTCAGTGCTTGTTCCTCTACTAACAATAAAATGCTTCTGTGGTACATTTTTCTGAATCTATTTCTGGACCTTTGGTGCTATGAGCTTGTAGAATATACAGGTTTTGAACAGAATATTTTGTGTGTGTGTGAAAGGGTAAATAAAATTCTCCTCCAGCTGGGGCCACGTGGCATAGAAATATTGCTTGCATGAAGTACAAAATGAAGCTCAGGTTTACGTACTGAGTTTCCTCAAAAATCTCCCTGCATTTTGGCTTGAGTTGGCCTAAGTAGAAAGTAAAATAAAAGAAAAATAAAAACCTTAGCAAAATCCATGAGCTGAGTAGCAGTCAGAAAAATTCACAGCAGTCACAGAGTTATTCTAATTTACAGCACACGGGAACAGACTTTTGGAAACTGGTTCCTGAAATAACACTGTATTATTTAAAATTGCATTACGTAAAATTAGAGGAAAGGTTGCAGAAGAAATACTGCCTACATACAATACCATTAATTTTGTTTACCTCTGTCTGAAGAATAAAAGTCTAACACAAATCCTGCTATGATCTGACCCTGTGGATACAAGGGGTCTTAAAAAATTCAGAAGAAAGTTCAGCTAAAATATTTCTTTTAGAGCAATAATCACCTTACGACTATATTCATAAGCTAGTAAACCAAAAAACTGAAGTAGTAAATAACAGTCCCTTCAAAGTATACTCCTTCCACCCACACTATAGTTTAGCTTGTGTGACTTGTGCACATTCACTTTAAACAGCTGGATCAACATTTAATTATTGCTTTATTTGTCAAGCAGTGCTCAGTATAAAATACATAATGAACAGTACCAATCACAAAAAGAAATCACAATTTTTGATGCTATTTTGAATAAATAGATATGAATAAAGCAGGATTAAGTTTAATGTAATATCACGTATGAAAAAGTCTTCAGAAATGTTTAAGAAGCTGTATCATTCTTTCCATTTAACTAGAGCCATAACTACAATTGAATGAGAGTCACTTAAAAACAATTCTATTGAGTAAAACAGTAATATTAGCAGAGGCAGAGAGGACAAATGAAGAGGAAGAAATTGGCATTTCACTGTTTGCTGTATTGCAGTATAATAATTTTCAATTGGCCTAAACTCTCTGTATCAGCAAAAGAGTGATTATCTGCAGTAATATTCTCATACTTTAAAGTTTAAAAATTGATTTTTGATCTAAAGAACAGCATTTAAGATAAGGGTGGTTTTTTTTTTTTCTGAAAGATAGCTTAGAGCAGAGGGTTCATGTGTACTATCCAATATTGATGAATAGTGACTGGGATAAATACTTCATCTCATGACAGTATGAGTCTAGGAAGCCAGGAAGGAACTAGGCCATCAGTATGCAATATTTTCCTTGAAGAAATGACATACCTTCTTTTGCAGATGCCCTGCTCCTGTGG
Source organism: Bucco capensis (assembly GCA_013396975.1). Classification (NCBI taxonomy): domain Eukaryota; kingdom Metazoa; phylum Chordata; class Aves; order Piciformes; family Bucconidae; genus Bucco; species Bucco capensis. Next base: position 74,172 of record VWZO01010252.1, read on the forward strand.
GCTCAGCAGGAGCATGTGCACCCTCCTGTTCCTGTTCTCTGTTCAGTATTGGGCCCCTCACTACAAGAAAGACATTGAGTTGCTGGAGCATGTCCAAAGAAGAGCAATGAAACTGGTGAAGGGTCTAGAGCCCAAGTGTTCTGAAGAGCGGCTGAAGGAACAGGAGTTGTTTAGCCTGGAGAAATGGATGCTCAGAGAAGTTCTTATCCCTCTCTACAACTACCTGAAAGGAGGTTGTAGTGAGCTGGGTGTCAATCTGTTTCCCAAGTAACAAGCAGTAGGACAAGGGGAAATAGTCTCACATTGTGCCAGAGGAGGTTTAGATTGGACATTAGGAAAAAATCCTTCACCAAATGGGTTGTGAAGCACTGGAATAGGCTCTCTAAGTAATTGGTGGACTCACCACCCCTGGAGGTGTTTAAAAAGAAGTGTAGATGTGGCACTGTGGGACATGGCTTACAATTAGACTTAATGATTTTAAAGATCTTTTCCAACCTAAATGATTCTATGATTCATCTGTCCTAAGGCAGCAAACAGAGAGACTCTGCCCCACAAGTTCCCTGACCTGGCAATGCTTCATATCGGCTGACGTGGGGAGAAGGATTTGGAGAAATCAAACCATAGAAGTTGTAGATGGGGAGATCAAGCACATCAGACTTTAACTGGGTGTACATCTTTAAGTTATACCAAGTTTCACCAATAAAAGTAATGCATTCTTACAAGAATTTTAGACGTTCTGATAGGGTGTTTTCTGCCTTTCCTTCCTGCATCCTTTGTATGGTATTTCAAACACATGATCACTTCCTAAACCTACTAAAAGAAAGTGTTAATTTTAGAATGTTTTTGAAGTTCATAGTTATCCTCCTTGCTAGCACTTCTTCTACATTCTTAGATCTCATGTTACTTCTTTTGTAAGAAGTTTAAAGCAGCAAATTCACTTTCTTCTCATCACCAGTGAACATCTTTTCAATTTCTGGAAGCTTACTTTAAACATTTATTTCAGTCATGATCAGAGCCCTTCTTAGGGATATCAAGGAGTCTGATAGCTGATGTCTAAATGAGATGTTGAATGTACTATTACTTTCCCTCATTTTATTCTGGTCCATCTTTCAAAATGCTAACTCTCAAATTGATGATAATTTTTCCTGAACTGGAATAAATCTGATATGTCTTTCTCCATTTCTGTTAACACTGATTCATCTAATCACTTAATATATCCAGCTTTTGATATGTTGAAGTATAGCTTGCTAAAAAAATTTATCTAGCCCATGATGGACAGATGACAATTAGGCATGCAGCACACATCAGGCCATGAAATAAGTATGCACATGCACACCAAATAAGCTCCATATACACAACATCAAGTGCACCAGTTTGGTGAGATGGGACCCCTGAGCAACTCTGTGGTAGCTATCAATCTTGTCATGAATGAAAGTTTTGGATATTGTAACACCAAAGAACTTGTAAATTTTTAGCCACTTTGGAAAAATAAAACTCAAAGACTACCATACAGAGATAATTAATTACAGTGCAAACTCTGAACTTCCATTTTTAAATACTAAAAACTATAAAAAATGACAGAAACATTTCTCCATGTTTTCATGTAGCTGTATAGATAATAACAAAGATAATCAGAACAGCTGAAGATCACAGGATCCATAATTACAGGTACTTTAGGCTACCAACTGTGATCATAATGTATTCTGAGTAAACTTCTGCAGGAGTATCCATCTACAAAGGTATAATAAAAGTAAAAGGTCTTTGGAAATCCATCAGGCTGGGTTTTGATAGGAAGTGTCAGCCATTGACAATATCAAAATCCAGCAAAGACATCAAAGAACTTAGGGCAAAAAATATAACTGTAGCTGTATTCTTTGATTCTGATAAATCCTTTGATACACCTATGATACAGTGCAGGGCAGATGACTTAGCTAAAGGCTTTCTAACTTGAAATAAAAGTTCTTTAATACTATTTCACTTTACCTTCATTTTTGTACTAGTAGTAGTATGGCTAGGCTTTGCGAACAAAGATCCATGGNTTTTTGTAATAAGTATATAAACGTTATAGCCCAGAAATACCTATATTTTTTAACTGGAAATACCTTTTTTTCAGAAACAAATCTACCAAAGTGTTAGTTCATTAGATTAGCTTTCAAGAAGGAGAATTTTTCCTTAACTATGGCACAAAACCTTCTGACTATTAGATATATTGGATTGTTTCTACATAAATATCCATTGTTTAGCAAGAACTCCTGTCCTTGGAGATGTGCGGACTCACACAGAATAATAAATGTACCATCCAATATTCTAGTAATGTTATCTAGAAAGTAATTTGTGTGCAGATTATTTCTACTGTACAGTTGACTGCTGAAGGTGTGCGTTGCACTCCTGAGAGTGAATAACTTTACTTATTATTTACTGAAACTTGTGGACCTCAGTCATGAAACTTTAATTAAATAACCTCCTAAATAGATTCTTCTGTTTGACCTTATGCAGTTTCATAGACTTAGTTTACACAAGGGAGTTTACCACTAGTCCACTCAATTGGAATCTCATATTGTTCTGTTCTGCTATAATGCTTTTTAAAAGAAAGCCACTATTTGCACAATAGCATCTGGTTTCTTTCCACTGTAGTGTAGATTTATTTGTACAAATATGCAACTTGCTGCAGAAAAGACAGAAATGGTACTTAATCTTTCAAAAAGACCTCATCATGGTTCTTTTTTATGCTTTCCCCAAGACCAAGTTTGTTTTCAAGATCAAGATTAAGTTATCCTTATGATTGCTAAATGCAACAGTGAAAAATCATTCGGCAGCTAAGAACCCACTGTAAAATGGTTTGAATTACAGAATTAAATGGAATTGTTTGGTCAGGAGTACTTGTAAACAGAGCAGTAGAGGGACAAGATATGTATACTAGATCCATCAGGGAGCCAACAGTAGATCTAAGGCTTTAAAATCAGGGAAAAAAAGTCACACACAGTAATAAGGTAAGAAATTAGTGTTAATCATGGTAATTTTTAATTACAAACTGAAACATACATTTTAAGTCACTTTTGTTGCTGGCTTACTTTTTGCACTGATTAAGCTTTCATAATAAAAATAGATCAATAGACTACTTGTCCTTGCACTCTTATCCAGATTTTAAGAGAACTTTGTGTACCTACTATCCTGTTAGAAGTGAGGCTACTAAGTAATTAGTGTTTCAAAATCCATTGGTTTTATTACCTCAAGCATGACTAATTATTAGGTTTTTACAGCAAAAGCTAAGAAAACTGAGAACATTTTTTCTACCCTACAAAAGATGTCTCAGTTGTCTGGGTCAGAATCTGTCTCCATGAAGAGATGTTGATAAATAATTATATTATGCCAAAATAGGATGAATGCTGTCCTTAAAAACATCAACCTCCACTTCATTGTACTCTCATTCAAAAGTATTCTAAGGCTAGAAAAAAATTCCCATCCTTTGGCAGAAATATTTAAACAGAGCTCATTAAAAACATCTCTTGACAGGTTATATAAAGTGCTACAATTAAGCCTAATTTTGGTTTAGTACAATATGTTAATTTTAAGCAGTTTAAGAGATCGTATCTATTCTAACCATTTACTCCCTGCTTTGAAAGTGCACTTCACTTTCACCCCAGCTGTAATCATAATTTTGCATCTGAACTAAGTGCATTTTTTTTAAGCTTTCATATTGCAAAGAACAATTTAATAGACACATTGGCCTTACACTGGTGAAGCCCATATGTTTTTTTAAGTAGTATATTTAATATCATTATGTGGACAATTAGGAGAGACCTGGACTGCTTCAAAACATATTCAACAAGATCCTCTCATTCCTTAGAAAGCAGTAAAAAAACTAATACAACACACTTGTCAAGAAGAATTGAAACCTGGGATTAAACATATGGAGTGTACTACAACACCTCTCTCAGTAAATAAGTGCAAGAATGAAGTTTTTCCATAAAAGAGAATTTGGAGATATGGCATCAATCTTTGTGCTCTTTGTTTAGGGTTCTCTTTCCCCTGTGTCTAAGAACCAGGTAACCTAATAGAGCCAACTGGAAGAGAGATTAGGGAAAATATCCCCTTTTGAACCAAACTGAGACAAAACCATCAGATGATACAGATGGAGTCATGTGAACTTCAGGTTAACACAGAAGGCGGTGCTTTGTGCAACATTTTCAATTAAAGAGAAAAGAATAATGATTTTCATTTTCTGTTTTGAAAGGTGCTATAAAACATAAATAATATAAAGCAATGTCTTCCTGGGTTAAAAATAAAATTGCAAAATAACCTATAAAGCCCGATTCTGACTTCTTTACATTAAATCATTTAGGTTTCCTGGAGCTGAGTGCGAAACCAGGAGTGGTGAACATTCCCTACTGGACAAAATACATATCACAATCTTCACACAGTCAGAAGGTATGAGGCATAAAACAGTCCAGGAAGCAGAAGTTGACAGGGAAAAGCTGAGAATGGGTTACAGGAAGTCCACTGGTCTCCTATTCTACTGGAAATATTTTTTGTTTCAACATGGAAAGGGTGAGATAGCAATCATGGGTGAATCCTAGGGCATGGCATGAGATAGAAATCTAGCATGAAAGTAGAACTAACACTTGCAGAGGAAGCTCAAGATTGGAGAGGAAGGCCATCCCGCATCAGCACTTGTCATCTGAAAGCTTTTTCAGAGGAAAAACATCTTTCACCCCTACTTCACCTTCCCACATTTTATGCCTTCTATTTGCTGGTTCAAGAAGTAGTACAGAATCCTCAGTTATTTGTATGTTTTTTCGAGATTATGGAAGCAAATCCATCATCCTAAGAAATTTCTGTTGATTTGTTTACTTTTCCTTGATGAGGTGGTCAGCCACTGATAACCCATGTGGGCTTTCTTTAGCTCAGACCTTTCAGTGAAGATATTTGTAAGTCTTCAAATGTCAGGTACACTGAAAACAGTCAATAAATAAAAGATAATAATAATACACCATGAAATTCGAATAGGCACTCCGTACATCAATAAATAATCACATTATGTATCACATTAAACATTCCATCTGAACATTTCCAACTTAATCAAAGGCTTTAACTTGACTCTCAAGCACTAAAATAGGGAGGCAGGTTTGCCGGCAGATTTCTTCACTGTGAGTGAATAAACTTGTAGCAGAATCCACATAAGCTTTTGAGATTAAAAAAAAAAAGATAGCAGAGAGCTGCAACAGATGGGACAAGATCTTCCTATTATTTTTTTAAAAATCAATATATTAAACAAAATTATTCCTTCTGCCACCCTGAATTCTGTTTTTCAGAATTTGAATATAAACAATCATATGTTATAGATTTGGTCTCTTAAGAGAAGCATAGCAGGTAGAATATGAGGCACAACTTTGGAAGAAGTAGGAATAGCAAATTACTTTTGAAAAACATCCAAAAGTACCATTTTTCACTCCATCACCATCCTGCAGACTGAGGAGAAGAGTCAAGTCTTGCTGAGCACTGACAAAAGAGCTCAATGCTGAGGTGCAGTAACTTCTAATAACTGTTGAATGGCTTCTATTTTAATTATTTTCTTTTGTCCATCTTTGCCTATTGGTAATAACCAGTCAGTGCTATATTGACTCTTAAAAACTGTTGTCAAAGGGTGATCAAGTTTCTTTCCTTTCTCATTGTTACAGTACCAATAGCTTCCTTGCTAAATGCATCAGCTTACTGAGACTGTCCTGATATTCATATATTTATTACCCAGAAGCCTTAGCTGAATTGTGAATTTAGTACAAATGGTGGTAGGTAAGATTTTTCTGAATAAAGAATGAATTTGAAGAAACACCTGGTGGAGGAAGTAGCACCAGCACTTCCATCAGAGCAACACTGCCTGGTGAGGTGGGTGCCACACAGCAGTCCCACTCCATCCAGCAAAGATCACTCCCACCTCTACTGAATGTGAGAGTTTAAACACTCACCATTTAAACAAAACCAGTATTTTGATTGCCCTCAAACAAAAAATACTTCTAGTCTTTAAAACATGTTCAGATTTGGCAGTAATAATGAGGATCACATCTCTGCTTTAAATGGACAATGCGTGTCAGGTAAAACTGGGAGCCTTTTTTATTTCCACTTCTGTAATCTAGAAGTCTCCAAATTTTACACTTTGTGGAAATGAGTGGCCTTCTTTACAAGCAGCTTCAAGAGACCAAACTCAACATCTAAACATTACAATAGCTTAGAAGTAGAATTTTTCTTCTCATAACCCTGTGTCCTCTCAAGCACACTCACAGTTCCCAAAGGCCATTTTCTTGCAGCATGTTGCATAGAGGAGGTCTCTGTAACTAGCAATTCCTCCAGGCAGGTACCTGAAAATGCTGACATGTCCCTTTCATGCCTGGTATCAGAATATAACCCTTCTCTCTTATACAGAGGAGGCACAGGCAGAAGTTCAGATAGTGGCTCGTGTTAGTCTGAGGTCCTCAGGGATGTGTAAACATCTAAATACCCTTGAAAATGTCAGCCTGAGAAATCAGTCTGCTGAACTGGTGTCAGTAGGACTGAAAAGATTTACAGACATTCAAAACCTGGGCCAGGAAAACAGAAGAGTATCCAGATAAATCCTTTAGATCCTAAACACTGGATATTGATAAATTAGATATGATATGACCCAACAATATTTTAAATGTATAACACTTTATCTGAATAATTAAATAATCCTAAAATATTGGATTTGTTTACATCTGATCTGAAGAAAGACTTCTAAGATCTATGTAGTGTATGAGATACAGTCAGATTTGAAAAATAAAGCATTTCAGACCATATTGTCTCAATTAGCTTGTGATACAAAGGGGGTTGCTGATGAGGTATCTGGCAAATACTCCACAACTACTGGCATGTTTATCTAGCAGATGTTTAAAATGAAAGCCTGACAGTTTTTATGTGTTAATTAAATTTTCAGTTGACAACTGCAATTTGATTTAATTTTAATCAAGAGTAATAACCACAGATAATTGCTATTATGGTGATGCTCCATTTTTACCTAGGGCCTGAAGCAAAAAGAAGCAAAGATTTTGCCTGTAGGTTTTAATCTAAAATCTTTCTGATCTGAGATATTCTCCTAAATATATTAATTCTGAAATACTTCCAAACACTGAAGAGATGAATAAAAGGGAAAAATCACAAATCAGTGGAAATTACTATACAGAAAAATAGTGGCTATGTGCTCCAAGACCTGATGTTGAAATATAAATCCCATTTCATTTGTATTTTTAGTGAAAGTAGAGAGTATTTAGTGTTAAGATTGTGACTTAGTTATTCACTAAACCTCTGTGGAGCTGCATGATCCTGGTGTTTTTTGAAACCAGAGCCATATAGACCTTCAGCAGAGAGAGGAGGCACTAAAGAGTGAATTATACAAAAATATCTCTCTTCTACCAAGAACCATACAAGTAAGTAACTTAGAGGAATTCAAGTGTGGGTAAGCAAGATTGATCCCTTTTCACTGATCAGACCCAGCAGAGCAGTCTCAGGGCCAGAGTTAAGCCCTTTAGGAATTAAGCCAGCAAAGAGATGGGACGAGAAGGTCAAAGGCAGACAGGTTCCTTGCAAGATTTCTTGCTGCACTTTACTCCTACTCAGGGACAGATATATGACCATACTTATTCTGAGAGCAATCTAGCAACAGTGATCATTGCCCTCAGCATTAGACCTTATACTTCTTGTAATGCAAAAATAAGTTAGGGTTGAAAATTTTCTTGTTTTCAAGGACAAGCACACTGCCAATCAAATCGGACAACTTCTGTCTAACTGCAAGCACATATGTCTTAGCTTATTTCAAGATCAGTTAACAGAGGCCAAGACAACACAGACTACACCTGGGTAAGTTTTGCTATGAGGAATCTGCCAGTTAGTCTTCCTCCAGCAGATGCCAGCCAATATTAATGACTGCCCTCGTGAAGTGACAAACTGACTCTTCATGATTTTGCAGTTGCTATAGTTGAGGCTATAGCACCTGTCTGACCTCGCTATTATAGGCTTATTAAAACCTTGAAGTTAATTTTCAAGCTGGCAGATAGGCTGTCTGTCAGAAAATAACTGTCATCTATTACAAAATTTCCACCTATAACAATAAGGAACAACTTAGATAATTTCCCCATCTTTAGATATCTGTAATCTTGTGGCAGTTATATTCAGTTAGTTTTGAGCTGCTTTATGCATTTAGTTTATATACCTTGTTACACATGCTAAATAAAGATGTATGTATTCTCTCAAAAGAAATAATACGGAATCATTATTAGGAAGTTTCCAGGAGAGTATTGTTTCAAGACCATTTGTACTAAAACTGGAAGGAACAATACTTCATCAATTCAGATAAACTCTCAGAACTGATAATGTATCTTACAAACACAGTACATTAATAAATATTTTTTCATTTAAGAAGATATAAAACAATTGTCTTTGCAATAGAGAAAAAATACAATACTCAACATTATAAAAAATATACAAATGATGAAGTAGTTGAAAAGTGGTGAGAACTTTGTTTCACCCAAACTAAAAAAATAAAATAAAATGAGGGAGAGTGCAATATAAGGATCTCACCCAAAGTTTTCTTCCATCTAGTGTCATAAAATGTGAAATGGTGTAAAAGAGTCTAATTGAAATAGTCTGCACTTTTCCAGCCTCTTGGTCTGAACTTTAAGAGACTGTGCAACATTTTGTATAATATGGACAGCAAGGTTAAAAGAGAACTAGGCAAGGTGGCTTTGAAGGAAAAATGAAATTAAGAAAACCAAAATGACTATTGCCTTTAGATAATGCCTTCTACCTTGTTTTATTTTTTAAAACCGACTTCCCTCCTTTTTTTTCTCCTTTATTTTTTGAAAGAGAGGAAGAAGTCGTCTGATGGGCAGAAAAGTAAATATCATAAGGACCTAGGAAAGTTGACTGTGGAGGATGTGTGCAGCAAAGAAATGGAAACACTGCTCTGCTGTCAAAATGCTCTCACACATCAGTGTTAAGGCAAGCGAATAGCAGAAATTGGGGAGCTGAGTAGTAGCTCTTTGCCACTGTCACTTTAATGCCTGTCTGCCTACTGAATTTGGGAAATGGGCTTAAAGCTCATTCTAGAAGAAAAATAGCCCCAAGACACAGAAGGCTCCATTCCAAGCTTCACACATTTGCTGTGCAATATGGCTGTGTTGGCAGGTCAAATAATCCAAAGCACTGTGGCCAAAATGCCTTCAAAGAGCACTAGCAGAACATTTTCTCTGAAAAGGGGCTAATTAATTCAGGACCATAGAAAAGCAGGCAAGTTCCAACTGAGTTTCTATCCAGAAATGTTTTCCTGACTCTGTCATACAACTTCTGGCCAAAATTAGGAAAAGACCCCAAGTACCTGGGATGTGGAGCACTGATAGTCACATCTTTGGCCTGAAGGAAGCAGAGTTGAGCTCCAGATGGAAAGCAAACTCTATAAAATCTTTCCCTATCAAAGATACCTCAAAAGAAAATGTAGTTCTGTAGGTGCTTAGGAAAGTCATTTAATACCTGGAGGAGAGGCCTAAAAGGGAGTCCTTAGCCTTCTTGTACAAAGCCAGATTTGATACCATACTGACACAACAGTTTATGCAGAATAACCAGCGCATATCAGGAATATCTGATGTTCTAATGAAGCAGGAACACAGTTTAAACAGACAAGTTTCAGGCTGTGTTTCTTTAGTGAAATTTAGATATACTGTTGGTTAGTTAGAAGCATCTGAGCATGCAAACTGAAAGGGCCACGGCAAAACCAGAAGAGATCACAGAAGGAGCCACCTCCCAAAACTCATCTGACATGAGCCCAGGAGGCAAACTGGGAGGACACAAAGGCAAAGCTCAAGATTTTTCAGGTTAGTGAAACAACATATCAAAGAGCTAAAATTATTGAGAAAAAGTGACTTCAAGGGGAGACACCTCAATTCTCATTGAAAAGGGTCAAGTAAACATCACCAAGAAGGAATATTTCTGGTACTCTGGAGTCCATAAGAGTAACAATGACTCATATGTGCCTTTCCTTTCCAGAAAAAGAGAGTAAGCTGCAAAAGCTTTTCCCCATTATGTCACAAATCTCAGCTGTTATTGGCAATTATTTTTATTACACCCTTGATGAGTAACACTGTATTTACTCTTTCCTGATTTAAATGATGTTGGAAAGAATGAAGTTAAAAGAAAATTTCACTTCTCTTTCTAAAGCAAAGCACTTTTATAATATCAGGGTGTATTTAGCCCTGAATTACAGAAGTCTTTAAAAAAAATCTGTAAAAACTCTTGAGTATTTGTAATTCAGTCCTTCAGACAGAAAGCAGAATCACATTTAACAATTACCAAACAGTATACCAGTAGTAGACAAAGGGTTAAACTTAACATACGATTATTTGACAAAAACAGTTGGTGTTAGTATCTTTGCCAGAAGATAACTTCTAAAAGCTGTTCGAGTTCTCAGTTTAGAGTTCCTGTTCATTCCTCCTATAAGGATGTATAGTATCACTGTAATAGATCACCAGGGCTGCTTTTCACTGATGTATTGTTGCAATATATCATAAGAACTATGTCTGACAGGAACATGAATTTCAGATATAGGCCTATGTTATATATTTTATCTGAGGATACTCTTAAGGAAAATCAATGTGGAGTTCAAGAGCTGGCACTGGAACTTGAGAAATTCTGCAGAGCCTTAAAATGCTGGAGGCGTCACAAAAGTTTAAGAAACTATGAATGCAGGATGAGATGGGCTACCACAGATGGTCATTTGGTGAATGGAATACCTAGAGATTTTGCTGGATACATTCTTCTAACTTCTAGCCCATGTGTAGGATCACTCAGAGGGCTGAAATCTTCCTCTGTTGGTCACTCTTGCTGTTCGCTCCCTCAAATTAACTTTATTTAAAAGTACAGCATTGCTAGAGGCAAAATTAGTTAGGTGGTTTGTTGTGGTTTTTTTCTTTCATTATTCTTCTTCAGAAGGGCACAATCACACACAACTCATGGAAATCTTAAAAAATCTGCCTAATTAGCAAGAAAACCTATATTAAGTAAAGCACATTTTATAATATAGCAGCAAATGTTAGCTATTGGCCCTCTCTGGGTCCCTGGATTTGAAATGGAAAAATAATAGACTTGGCATGAGCTCCACCATGTTCAGTCCTAGACCTAAAAGGAAAATGATGATGATGCAGAAGAGCACCTAAATCCACAGGTGTGTGATTGACATGACAATAAACATGTCAGGCTTAAACCGAAGGCTAACTCAAGCTATGTTGATCAGCAAATAGGACAACCAAGGTGACAGTACACTATACTTCATGTGGTTAGTTACCAGTATACAATTGTTCACAAATCAATGTCATACAGGCATTATTATCAAAAATAAGCCTACTGGGGAGTTCTCTGCCCATGCTCTTGAAACGGGTTTTTTGCCAATCAGGATGGGTTTCACAAATAAGAATGATCAGAATGTTGGGATGTGAATGTTTCTGCTATTGAGCCAATTTGGCATGGCGTTTGCCACTCCATTTGTGCAGAGAACAGAGCTCGGCACATTTTATCAGTAGCAGCATTCACAGGCTAAAGTAAACTCTTCTCTTTTGTCATTCTGTCTGCATGGATTTTCAAGGGAATCACAAACTTTAAGGCCAGGAGAACAATAAGATCAACACATTTGATCTCTAGTATACCACAGGCTATTTCATCCAGTTACTCCTCCATTAAGCTCAATAAATTATAACCATCTTTCTCCTAAAGCACTAATCTTCATTTGAGCTATCAAGAGGCAGACAATCTACTATTTGCCTTGCTGTTTCTTTATAATCTGATAGTTAATCATCTTTGCACTTAAAACTATTTGCACAAGTTATCATTTGAATTTCTCTAGATCAGCTACCAGGTATGATTCTTGTCTACTTGTCTTAGCAAGATTAAAGGTTCTTTTTGTATCCACTATTGTCTCCACATGAAAATACTTACAAATGGTAATCAAATCATCTTCTATCTTCCTAAGATGCTAAACAGATTTAAGTCTTTCACAGGAGTATATACATTCAGCTCCTAAAATCTCTTCTATGGATCTTTTTGTAACAATGTAAGTGTTTCAGCAGGTTATAAAATATGTTGTTCTAGGAATATATTAAGTATTGCTTAATCCGTCTCAACAATGCTGGATAATCAGGTGAAAAAAACAACATTTTAAATCCATATACTGTACTGCTTCTTATACCCCCAAAGATAACTAATTTCTTTTATTTGTGGATATTTAGTTATTTTGCAGGAAGCTATGTTACGTAAGGAACTCATGTTGAGTTGCTGTTTGATTCTGAGCCCTAAAATTACCCCTTCAAATTAAATCTGTCTGTTTCCCTTTAGAGTAAACCAAGTAAAAGTAACCTTCTGCAGACCATTTTAAAATCAGCTTTCCACATTTAAAGAAAAAGGCATTGAAAAAACTGTAGCAAAGGAAAGCCTGGATCTTCACCCTTTGCACACATCAGTCACAGCACATTTGCATAGGGTTGCAGATGACAGCCAAATTTGGTACAGGTTTGCTCAACACTCAGCCCAAACTGGTGCTCTCTTCTCTATTTCACAGTTTCTAGGCTTTGCCTCCCAGCACGCTGAGCATGGAGGAGGCAACACTGTCTGACAGCAAAGCACTACTCACCAGGGAGGGTCCTGCAGAGAGCTCCAGGACTCCATGAATTGCCATGATCCTGTTCCTGACTGAGTTCTTACTTTCCTTAAGATCTTATCATTTTCAGCTTCAGTTCCTCATTCACTCTGAAGTGTGTGTGCGAATGTATATATAAATGTAAAAAGTCTCAGATCTCTAAATCTCTGAACCTGCAGCTTTTGCAAAGCTTTGGTGTCTGAAAAGGAAGAAGAGGATGTGAACTTGTAGCCTTGCAGTGCTGCTGTAGTCCTTCTGTCATGAACTCTCTTAAAAGGAAGGTGACGAGAATAATCAGGAGAAAATAGCTGCTTTCTATTTGAACAGCCAAGACAGTTCAGGTGCAGCACTTACCATTCTGTCTTTTCTCAGCCCAAGTCAGAGCATAAATGTGCTGTGGTCTCAGACCTAGTCCCAGAAAGCTGCATTTCACCTGCTAAATAGCTCTATTTTCACATAACATGGCAGTGCAAGCACACCTGCTGATCACCATGAGACCTGAGAGAGTCTGTCTGGGGGTCCTATCCTTCACACCCTGTGAGGTGTAGATGGAAAAAGAGTGGCTTGTTCTTCACACATTACAGGCTTCAAACAAGTATCTTTCCCTTTATGGGGAAAATATAAACGGGATACTCTCAACCAATATGATTAAATCAGCAATTAAACCCTCATCTCACTTTAATTCTCGGCATATTGCCTTCTATTAAAGGAAAACCAGAATGTTGTGAAGGTGTCCAGTCTCCCTACTCTCCTGGGCTGGGTACAGCAACAATTCAGCAGCAGAAGAGAGAGCCTCAATGGGGAGTTCTCATTTAACAGACAAGAGATGGTGGTACTCATGAGGTTCAACAAGACCAAGCGCAGAGCAACAAGACCAGGTGCAAGCTGCACCTGGGTCGGAACAATCCCCACTATCAGTACAGGCTAGGGGATGAGAAGATAGAGAGCAGCCCTGCAGAAAAGGACTTGGGGGTGCTGATGGATGAGAAGCTGGACATGAGCAAACAATGCATGCTGGCAGCCCAGG
>VWZO01010252.1:88239-136270 GCA_013396975.1 Bucco capensis
TGAATAGAGCATATGTCTCTACTAAGCCCTCAGGAAAATTAGTCAGTGCTATTAGACTCTCAGTAAGCCCAAGAGGAAAGAAATGAACCCCTGACTGCAGAGCTAGATGTAGCCTCCAGGCAGACAGGTGTATTTTTGCTGATATCCAAAAAGGTGCCCCATTCCTTTATATAATGCTTTGAAAATTGGTTAGAATGCGTACCATGCCCCAAAACAAAGCATTGTCAGATAATGAGAAACTTAAATTTCATAAATAAGGACAGCAAAATCAATGTGGGCACTTGAGAAGAGTGTGTGCTACCTGCAGAACTGCAGATTCAGAGGGGGAAGAAGATGATGAGAAGGTGAGATGGTGACAGTTTGCCTATGTGGCCATCTAGTTGTCATCAGCAGCCATAAAGAAACAGAGGAAAAAATGAAATATTCACTCAACTATTTCTAGTAACCTCCTCATGAAATACTTACTTATAATGCTTTTTAAAACATATCCAATAATGAATGATCAGTTAAAACATGTAGGCAATGTTTGGAACCAAGACTTAAAAATGTCTATGATTTCCTGATGTTCTGCACTCATTTTTATCTTGAAATATTTTCCTCCTACACCCTGGCAATGAGATACAAGATGGTGGAAGGGGATATAACACCCTCTCACCCTTTTTTACAGTTAGATTTTGGGGACTATGGTAAAGTTTGTTTATATTGTTCTATTCTAAGCTTGATGGAATAATACAGGACAAGAAAATCAATTTGGGTAAATTATGTATCAGAAAAGAATCTAGTTTCTTCTAACAGCAACCAACAGAAAAACAGAAAAGAAGAAAAATAGAAAAGTATTACTATCATCATGGACTCAGACCTTGTGATCCATTTTTTATAGCTGAGGAGGTATATCCAGTAAAGGACTTAAAATCAGACACATGAGCCTCTAGTTAGGCACTTAGGCTTATGATACAATGCTTCAGGAGAGCTGAGAGACAAGGGTGAAAGAAAAAACAAATTTGGGATCCAAAAGCAGATTCTGAGCCTGAGAACTGAGGATCCTGAATCTATTAACTGGAAATGATAAGGATGGGGCAGTGTTTGAACCCAGTTTCTCTTTCCCTGAGTTTACACAATATTCTATAAGCCAGGACAGCATGTCAGAGGAAAACTCCCTCTTTGCAGTCTGTTTCTTTTTTCCCTTCAGCAACCATTGCTGCCAAGTAAAGAAAGAGTGCACTTGGCTAAATGGATCTTTAAAATAGAAGTCTTGAGTCAGTTCTTTAAAAAATATCTCCTTCTTCAGATGCTATTTTATAATTTTCAGAAATACTTTGTATCGTAGAATAAATAAAGATAATGAAAAGAGAGAAACCATTCTATCTGTTCTTTGTCTTCCAGCCATCAGTGTACTCAGACATAAAGAGGAAAAAAGAAGAAAAAATAACTCAAGAAGGGAAAAGGCAAGAGATGGAGTGATGAAGAGTGTACACTTTTCTTTCACCTATCAGTAGTTTTACAGGGAATTACAATGAAATATATGCAGTGAATACATGAACAAGAACCTTGTGTGATCTTGTGCAGGAAAAAAAGCAAATACAAATTACAGAAAATAGCATCCAAACCATTACCAAACAGATACTAAGCCACTAAGTAGGTAAAACACATAATAAAAATAGATGTCTTTTTCTAAATATCATGTGAATACAAAAATACAACAGGCACATCAAATGCCTTAGGCTTTTTCCATCTTTTATGTTACAAAGCTGTATGCTATTTGATCTTATACAAAATATAACATTCAGACAAACAAACATGAACTGAAAGGTTCCTTTTCCCCCCCCTTTCTTCCCTTCTGTTTCTGGAGCATACCTCACGTCACAACAGATCTCTAGGTATACTATTTCAACCCCTTCTGACCAGAAGTGGTTCAAAGGAATATTTAAGAAACCCCTAATTCTGTCAGACCAATGGTTCACCCATTTTTGTGAAAAGCAAGACACAGGACCTCCAATAGCACCTCTTGGATATGTTTCTACAACTCATAAAAGCTGTGGATAAAAGAAAGAGGTAGAGCCACTGGTAGCTGTATTTTGGATAATTACCATAATTTTTGTGTTAATTACCCTAAGCAACAGGTGGAAGGCATCTCCTCAGCCTGTGCTAGATAATCAGCTCTTATCCAGGTACTGCATAGCTTACAGTCACCTGACATTTGGGGAAAACACTCACCAAACACCTGGGGATTTGTGGATTCGCCTTGGTGGCAAAGTACACAAAGACTAGGAATCCATGTCCTTCATCGGGTTGAATCCCCAGGATCAGATTACAAAAACCATTTATGTACCACAGTTCTTAAATCCAAAAATTGTGTGTAAATAGTCCTTGCTCAATTTTAAAACATACTGAGTACCAACAACTCTCAGTGGAAAGTTTACAGAATCACAGAATCACAAAGACTGGAANATTAAAGATTCATTTAGAACAAAATAAAATAAAAAACAGAGTTGGCTTTTCAGCTCTGAAATATAGATTTAAAGAGATAATTTTCCTAAAGTATCTTTAAAATGTAATTTTATTATTTTAGCTGTAACATCTCTCTTTTGAAAAAGAATATATTAATTTTATTTGGCCTGTAGAAATTCTCAGTGCTATAAAACTGTTGTGTGAATGTGTGTTTGTGTGAATGATACTTCTTACCTGTTCATACACAAAAGGCACATAGAACTTTCTGAATGACCTCTATGCTGAAAAGCAAGGTTTTTTCCAGCATTTTGGACAATAGACATTATGACAAATTTAAATCAGAAATGCCCTAATACATACCCTTCCCCTAACAGTTATATCACATTTTGGATTCTGTCTTATTGATGTCTGTGGAGTTTTATTTGTTGGGGAGGGTGGAGGTCCATTCAGACTTAAAGGTTAAACTTGCAATCATATTTTTGGTGTTTGATTTACACTTCTCTGTTATTAACATACTAGAAGCACTCAGATGTTTGCTGGTGACAAGACCTTTGGCTCTGAAATTGCAGTGGGATATCACTCTGAAGGTTTTCTGTCCATAAATCAATTTTAATTGCAATATTATAGCCCAGAAAACTCTAAGAGCTTCCAAAGCAAGAAGTGATTTGCAGACTATCTAGAATCTAGATCTGTTATGTCTAAGATTTATTTCCTACTCTGCTTTTTACTACACTCCATACATGCACACCTGGCAAATAATGGGAAAGCTTTCCTTTCCTCTTACGCAAGATACACTATCTGTAACAACATCTATCTCTACCTTCTCTTTTTATAAATACACCTAACCACAAATGCCAGACAGTTCAGCCACTGCATCTTGTTACTGAGATGCACAGAGGAAAAAAATGTAGACATCAGTTTAATTTATAGTTATTTTAATAATGCAAAACCAAAACAGTGTGCCTTTTTGATATCACTAAGATAGCACACAGTAAGCAGATCTTTTTGGTTCAGGCCCATTTAGTCCAAAATCTCAAAAAAGACGAGAAACTTCAAACACTGCAGAAATTTTCACAGCAAAGTTCATTCCCTTGCATCTCCAGATGAAATTTTCCCAGTCCTATCCTAGCCATCCCCAGGGAAAAGTCCTTACTTCTTCAAGCTCCTAGGCTAAGATCTCTCCTTGGAGAAAAGTGTAAGAAAGCCTCTCCCTATGGGCATGTCAACATATATCCCCAGACTTCTTCACTCTGAGAAAGGCTTCCAAAATGTAGGCTAAATTAGGCAGCTAATTTATTAGACAACTAGACAACTAAATTAGACAACTAGACTCAACCTTTCTTCTCCCAGCCCAGCAGTACCTACTACCCAGGTAAAGCTGATGTGCTTTACCCTCTTCCTGACAGAGCTGCTCCAGTTTAAGCACTGGATGGACCAGCAAGTACCTGAGGGCGATTATTCAGGAGAGCACCAGCACAAGCTGCAGCTGGAAGGGGCAGCTATAAGTAAGTCCAGCCAAATCTTGATGCTAAGGTACCAAGCCCAGTCCCCATGGCACCAAACCTGACAAATAAGTACAAGTCTCTTGTATTTTACTGTTAAAAGGAGTCTCATAGTATACACAAATAATGTCTGTTTCCATTGCTGTCTGAGAAAATAAGTATGTCAGTGAGGTTAAAGCTGATAAGGAAAAGATTTTCATCATCACTGTTCAGAGACTTTCCAACATCTGCATCTCCTACTTTGCCATAGAATAAATACATTCTTTTTCTATCCATAGGACTCCCAGGTCTTTACTTTTGCTACTGCTCTATGTAGGTAAGCACTGCTATGCTTGCAGTCACCTGGATGTATATGGAAAGATTTAATTTAGCAAGAGCTCCGGTTTTGTTTTTTACTCAACTGATGAGCAAATCTCATCAGATTCAGTTTCACTTCATCCTTTGTTTTGGGTTTTTTTTTTTAAACTTTTCAAAGTCATATGTGAACTGGAGGAAAGCTATAGAATTAAACACCTCCCAGAAAGAGGATTAAATAGGCTCTACATTTATTTGGTGGGAATGTGACAGTAACACACTCCTGGTACTAAAAGGAGTTTATATTATGTTGATACTAGAAGAAAATAGGTGGTTGCTAACAATATTTTAATAAAAGGCTGTTATTTTAAGATACGCACATGATTCTGGTTTAATCTCTTACATTTTTGTCCTAAATGTCCTAATTACATGCTTTGCAACAACACCCACAGTCCTACCTCTAAATTCTCTAAGTCAAGGCTGGTCTTCTGCAGAAGTACAAATTGTGTGTGGATGGCACATCTAGAGCACCAAATATCTTCAGATATTATGTGACATTCACTTCTGGAGTTCCAGCTTAAGTTTCTTTCTCAGTCACATATTTTTCTGTCGAAGCACTTTTATTATCACATCATGGCTCTTTGCTTCAGGTATAATCAATCATCCTTGCCTGCAGTTTCATTTCAGATTTGCCAATAACATATGACAGGCATTTCACTTTTAGACACTGCCTACTTTTTTAATGGAGATTTGTTTTTAAAATAAGATGCACTTTTAGTGTCAAGATAATTAAATTTTTGTAAGAGATACTTTTTTTTGCTCTATCAGCTTTCCTGAATTCATACCTTTAGCAATCTACCACTATGCTACCCAAATAAAATCAATAGATTCTGAAGTCCAGCATGAAGAATTTTTTTCCATTAACAAAATAACTTTATTAACTCTGAGAACTATAAACTGATGAAACATGTTTTTTAAATTGCCTCGTCTGCATAAGAATCATCAGCAGTGTTTGTAAAGTGGCTGTCTTGCCAAAAGACTTATTTGATAAATCTCTGCTGTATGTTTTGCAGTATCAAAGGGTTTCCTTTTGTTTGTTTCTGTCAGTTTCATTTAGTGGAGCTAAACGTGGTGGAGTCAACTTAATGGAGTCAAATGATGTATGACTTCTTCTGCACAGTCTGCCTTTTGTTCAGGTTGGTGAGGCTTTGTGATGTCTTTCAGATACCTGTTGGTATCAGCTGGTATTTGGATTTAAATAAAAAGAGGGGAAAAAAGAAGATGGCTATCTTGCTGTTTACATTTTCTCCCCCAAAATTTTGCTGGCTATATTAATTTTTCTGCTGCATCAGATTTTTTTTTTAGAAGAAATACAAAAACTACTCTGTTTCTCAATATGCCTTGTCCCAAGTATAAGAATACAAAAGAGTCCAGAAATTATACAGGATTTTGTTTGTTTGTTTTCACCCCTGTGGCACAGACAAGGAATCAAATTCCCCCACTGGTAAGAAAGCAATTTTACAATGATAAAACTGGGGTATGCTCACTGGGCTGACTTTTAGCACAGTGCTGTTTCTATTTTTAGTGGCTTTCATTCTAAAAAGACCTGAAGCAAGGTACATGACGCAGCTGCTATTTGTCGCTGTTATGCTGTTCACTAGCTCTCACTTAGAGAGACTACTATTGATTTCAACAAACTTTGGTTCCGACAGTTAGAATTAGGCAATTTTCCTACTTTGGAAAAGAGAAAAATAAAACAATTGGTCCCTGGTTACTCTCATATGATTGCCTTTGCTGCCTTCAGTATCAATCAAGCAGCTGCAAGCTTCCAGCACAAAACTGAATAATGTTTGCTGAAAGGTTCCTAGCAACTCCCTCATGCCATGGGTCAGACTTTCAGTGGTTCTCAAGTTCAAAGTGTTTTATTCCAATGACTTTGAGTTGCACCTGATTTCAGTTTAAGGAAGGAGCTTTACCCCTATGAATTGTCTTCATCCATACTTCTACCCCATGGTAAGTAGGAGAGATGCTTTCGGGATGGTAATGAGCAGTTACAGTCTTTAGCTCCAATGCTTGAGCACTGCTATTGCTTTTAGATCACAGGCATGTGATTAATCTTTCTTCCCCTAGAAGGACTCTCTGAAGCCTACCTTTTCTCTCAAGCTTATCTACTAGGTAACTTGGTTCTGATCTGCTCTTTTTAAAGTGTAACATCTTACTCAAGTTTGATTGTTAAACAAGGAGAATAAATCTCCTTATAGCAGATCATGATGTTATAAATAATCAAAAAAAGGCAGATAAAAACTTCCATCTGAAATTTTAGGTTCTCTTTGAAATAAACATAGTTTTTCAGTCTGTCCTTTTTCATATTTGTTATATTTTTCCTTCCTCCCCCCTTCTTCCAGTTTCTGTGGGACTATAGTTATCTTGAATATTTAATGTATTGATACAACTTAAAAAAAAGATTAAAGATGGGAATATAATTGAACTTATGCAGGAGGAAACAAAACCCCAGAGTCTAATGAAGTCTTGCTGTATTTCCTACTTTAACTGACAGAAAAAACAACAATTAATAAGAAAGACTACAGACATCTCTATTAAAAGTCCATCTGAACCAAAGCTCTAAAACTTGAGAGGAGATCCAGGTTAGCACTTATCAGTGATATGACATGATTTTCGAGAGGACTCTGGACTTGATAGTATATATTTGATTAGCAAAGTGAAAATAAAATAGCAAACTTTTTGCTTTATGGATACTTTAAAAATTCTCATTTTGTATTTTGAAGGCAAGTTCTCTGGTCAAAGATAGCAGTAGAATGCTAAACTGCTCCAAGAGACACACCTTGCTAGTAAATTAGGAAAATAACTGGAGTTATGAAGTCAAGTATGGAAAGAAACACAAACTAAAAAGATTGAGACTAAGATGCACCATTTTTTAGAATAGCTTTTGGGGCTAGGACTTAAGGATTTTAAACTGATCTCAAATACAAACACCCTGAGACCTGCAGTAAGTCACTTACTCCTTGTGATCTCTGATTCTCACAAGAATAATATGAATGTTAAGTATGTTGCCCACAGTCAGGTGCTTAAACAGTGAGAGGATTCAGACAGACAAACCTGTCTCTTCAGAGGTGAAAGAGAATACAACTGACAGAAAGTAGATGTATCAAGCTGACAGGCCAATGCTTTAAAGCCTTATCTTCCTGCTTGCTTAGCTTCTGTTAAGCCTTGCCCTAGTCACTGTTTGATTTAGTAATCTTGTTTTGTTAGCATCTGTGCAGATCAGAATTGTAATACATGCTTAATAGCTTGTTAGTAGGATCAGCCTTTACATCCAGTTGAACTCCTTCTGCCACCCCTGTCCTTAGTCTTCGATGTCAAAGAATTTTTACTATATATGTACCTTTAAAAATGATATCTGGTCTATACCTCTGAGTAAAATATTGAATACGCAACATCTAATATGAATTACCTTACATAGATGAGAAATATGATCTCAAAATTTAGCAAGGCTGTGAAATTAAACTGATGCATGGAACTGCATCTCCTAGTTGTCAGTTTGCACAAAAACTTGTTTTTAAGCATTTTGCAAATGTGTGATGAAAGATAAAAGAAAAAGATTATTGCAGTAGGTAATAAAAAATTTCAGACCATGTAATGCCACAGCCAAACTGTAATATACAGCAATATATCGTTCACTTTTTTCACATCTATTCAGCCAGACTGTTGCCATAGATATATATACATACTCCATTAAACAGTAATTACAGATGATCAAGAAATAAGCCATTCCTCATTGTTAGCCTACGAGAATGCACAAAATAGTGAAATGTTTTCCTAGAAAACTGATGCAGAAGATTCAGAAAGATAAATACCCTGTGATAACTTAACCATGGAGCATAACCTATTACAGGGAAATGAAGAAAATTGTCATGGCCTAAACATGTCTTTTGTTTCATGGAATAGGAAGAGTAGATGTGCTGTGTACCCACTTCTAATATACTTCTACAGGACTATCTGAGATTGCAGAAGACTAGTCTTTTCCAGTCTTACACTCAGTAGTTATTTCTATGGATAATTTCTATTTTCAACTTTATTTTTTTCCTATTATCTTTCAGAAAGTATCCAAAGATGATATGATCTTTCAATCATCCACTTTTAGATTCACAGACATATTCAAAGAAAACTCTTCATGGTGAAACAGGGAAAAGGGATCTCAATGGCACATCTAGGAATGTGTTTCAAAAAATCTATTGTACATGTTAAAGCAGTAAGAGCTCTGATAAATTTTCTTGTAAAAACACTTTATGCAAGCATTACAGGCAGTAATTTTCAGATTAGATGAAATGCATGAAATGCAATTCACAGAGAATGTGTGAAAATACATATTTTCAAATAGCAGGCCATTAAGGCTTCTGAAAACCCACAAATGTTTCTAAGACTTGCACAATGAAGTGCTTGATATTAAAAAAACTTAGTCTCTCCAACAGCTTCCTGAATTATTTTGCACAGTTCTCTGATAATATATTGGATTTCAGGCAACCTATTCATTGTAACTGATACCAAACTCAGCACCATATAAGTAATTAGGATGGAAAACTAGAGTAAGATAGGCTCACTTATCCAGTGATTTTGCCAGTTAGATTTATTCATGATGACCCAAACTACTCCTGATGATGCAATGCTTTCTGTCCAGCTGTGGCCCCAAAATACACCTGTGATGTTCTCTGCTGCTGAGAAACATTAAATACAATCACTAGGGTAGTAAATCATTGTTCCAACCCTGTCTAGGACTTTTAAGTTACTGATAGCCCGAGTAAAAGAATGAAATTGCTATTTTCCAACTAATCATTGCATTTTCTGATAATTTTAGGACTTGCAGATAAGTACATGACTGACTGAGTCTTCGTAAGACTATCTTCTGTCCACAAATCACTGGTTTCCATATTTATCCTCTGTCTCTGAGCAATTCTGAATACTGGATTTATTTTTTAACTGGACACAAGGAGGAACTGCTTTCCAGTAAGGGTGATGGAGCACTGGACCAGGCTGCCCAGGAGGGCTGTGGAGTCTCCTTCTCTGGAGACATTCAAGAGCTGCCTGGACACATTCCTGTGTGAGCTCGTCTAGGTGATCCTGCTCTGGCAGGGGGGTTGGACTAGATGATCTTTCTAGGTCCCTTCCAACCCCTGACATACTGTGATACTGTAATCACTCCCTTCAGTAGAAGCAAACATGGCATTAGGTCTGAGATCTGAAATCAGATCCCTGGCTTGAAAATCTCAAGCCAAAAAGCCAGTTTCTAGTCTAAAAGTAACAGTAAACTGAAGACATCCAACTACCCAAGAGGGACAGGAATCACCCAACCACCTTCTTGTGGGAGAGTCTCTGCAGCATCCACAGGGACACAGACAGCAATGTTTGCACCACTCAAGCGCAACAACAAATTGACCCTGCGCTGTTTGCCCATTCAAACCCAAAACACTCAAGGGGTTTTGACAGTAATAAAGATGACAACTAAGGAAAGAACCCTCATCAGTAGAAGTTATTCCCTTGATATTAAAGATGTGTATGTCCCCACCATGTCAGCACTTTCATAAGCCCTAAATGATGTATGAAATGAAAAATTCTAGAAGATAATTCTGTACAAACACTGTCATGCTATGCTACTTACAGAATTAATAAACACATACAGTAAAAAAAAAGCCCTAAATTCTAAAAACAAAGGAAAAAATATTTTTTAGGTTCTTCTGGTAGTGTTGGTCCCCAGAGTCCCTGAGTGGATGTGTATGTTTGGTGGAGACTGAGCCTCTATATATTCCAATGCAAACTATAGCAGAATAGTAAAATATTCAGTAAAACACATTCAAAAAAGACATGAGAATGAACTGCTTTTTCCTACATATTTTTAAACCTGTCTGCAACACTGAGGAGACTTTCACAGAGATTGCTGATATCAAATCCATAGGCAAAATGAAGTGAGAAAGCGGTTGCATTTCAGCACAGGCAACATCTCCTACAAAACCTAGAGATTTTTACTGACACTGACAATTCACCAGGAAAGGAATGCTATGAATAAGCCAAGAAATACAAATTTTTAGATAAAAATGTGGTTTTAGGGCAATCAGCAGTGCCCTCACTGTCAAATTTGTCAGCAGCGCTTGACAATACCAATCATGACTTTCTACTGATTCATCTTACACCTGACAAAAGAAGAAAGAACTGCACTGACCCTTCCTGCAGGGAGATCGTGACCCAGAAGGTTCCAAACATTTTTTAGGATGTACAGGATGCACAGGATTATAGAATTTCTCTTGAGATCTGGCCTTTTTTCAAGGCACTCTGCAGGTTATGCAGAAAGCTGCTCACACACAACTGTGTGCATGGATTAGCTGATTTCTGGTTCTCAGAAACAAGTCTGCATATTCTTGAGCTCCATCTACTGGTGCCTTTTCCCTTCACAGTTGCACAATTTTCACAGGGCACGTGAGTACCAGGCTGAACACTTGCCAATTCACCTCTTGTAAGACACCTCATTATAGATGTTGAAAATAATTCCCACTAATTGCCTTAATTTGGGGTCAAACTCACTTTTCTGGCCATTGGGGAAAAAGAAACAACCTTCACAGGATCTATCTTAACTGTCTCTGAAAAAACTCTTCATATTTCAGAAATCTGTCTCTTTAAGATCTTAAACACTCTAATTTTTCAATGCATTCTTTTTAGTGTTGTGCTAATTCACCTAAAGTTGTTTACATTACATTTGGCATGTCTATACATCTATTATTTACTACCTGTATGTCCAATTCAAAGCTCTTTACAGTTGCAGCATCTTTCCACCTATTTACGAGGTCTGGGCCCAGGCACCTCATTACATCAATTCCTAAGGGAAACTGTGAATCAGTAAACAAACAAACAGAAAAATGCATCACAATGTAAATGTATTTACTAGATTCAAGTAAAAGTTCTGGAGCTTTTCCTGTGTCAATCAATGGAGTATGGGTCTAGAAGACTGACCCATGTTTTGTCATTGTAGCTATAATTTGGGCTAGGTACAATCTCAAATTTGTCTTTGACAAAATCTTTTCTTGAGCTGTGTTGTATCTTGACTACACCAGAGAAAAAAAATCAGCAAACACTGAAGGGTTTTCTGAAATTACTATATCCTTTTATTTCTATTGCAGAGTTACTGTGCTTAAGACACAGGCAATTAGCAGCAGTAATACACCCATTTGGGAGCATCCAAGGTCAAGATCCTGTTAATAAGAACTGACATCTTGCTGTCCCCTAGAGAATGCAAGAGTAAGCAACAAAAACTACAGTTTTTCTAAATAACCTGTTGTAAATTGCACAAATCACCCCTGAAGTCCTTAGCTACGCAAATTCTTTATGTTTGTACTTAAAGTTTGGACAGACCTACCCAAATGCTGGCTTGTATCTTCCAAGAAGATAGGGTAGGAAGTAGTAAAGCATTCTTTATATCCCTGCACAATTCATATAAACGATTATTATGGAGTTGCTACTGAGAGAGAATATCAACATGTAACTATTCCATTCTTCTAATATCAATTCTAAATCAACAATCTCTTAGCAACCCTTGTACAGCTAGAAATTAATGGAGTTTTCCAAGGATATATCTTATGGTGTGAAAAAAAGAAAAAAAATATTCTTTATAAAACCAAGAGTGGCTTTTATACATAAATACAAATATTAAAATAATGTGACACATTAAAATACTTTTAACATATTTTTAATCCCAAAGCAATATGAAATGTTGCTCTAAAAATATGAATGTAAGAAGTATCCTTATTATTTGGTTTATTCCTTTTTTAAGACATCAGACATTTATTAAAAACAATGAAAATAAAAATGTAGGGTAAAATACTGGCATTTTTTAGAACTGTATTCCTCCAGAGAGATAAAATCTGGAAATATGCATACTAGAATAATAAATTACAGCCTCTTGCCTTTATTATTGTACTCTGAAAGATGTGAAATAAAAACCTGTTTTAAAATATGTTTTGACTTTCTGGGGTTCCTCTGAAGAAGTCCTGCTGGTAAAATTTGAGATATCTATATAGACAGTCTCTGAGCATGTAAAATGGATATTTACAGAACAAACTTGTTTGCAGTAGCAAGGAAGCCTCACACAGGAGACTATAAAGCTATTCAAGCATAGTAATCATACTATATGTAAAAAAATAAGTAGTTTTTAGTTCTGCTGGGTAATTTTATTTGCCAATCCAGATGCATCACAGCATTTTGTCTACATGGCCTCACCTCAGATGCACCTAAGTGCAGAGAGATGTACAAATATGCCGCAGTTACTCATCAGTTTTGACAGGGAAGTCTAACTTAGAGGGGAAAGGATCAGAAAAAAAGAGCAGCCTTGCAGACAGATGAGTGGACACTTTAGGCAACCTGAAGTGTTTCAGCCTCTGGAGGTGATGAGAACTACATCTTTAAAGCAACTATGCCATTTTTTACCCATGTGGGATGAAGTTGTATGCCAGAAAAAACACGCACCATCTCTAGGCTATTAACACTTCTCTTCCTTTCTACTCTCCTTGAGAGAATCACTTACAGACCTTGAGCCTTGTACTTAATTCTCCTGGCTAATTAACATGATTTTCCATCTCATCAGCAGGGCTCTGAGCCACCCTTTGCTGTGGACAGCCACAGTTAGCTCAGGTGTCCTGACCTTTTCTGTCTCTGTGATTGTCCTTTCTGGGGACAAAAGATAATGATGACTAATGACCAGCCAGCCTTAAAAAAACAAAGAACATTCATTCAACAGCAAAACCCTTAAAAGAAAATAGACTCTAATGCCTTGCATATACACAGCTTTCCAAGAAGCCCAGCTGGTACACCTGTCCTCTTACAGACTTTTCCACAATGGCTGTGTTCCTGGGCAGCTGCTGGCACCTAGCCACCAGCCATTTGGCAGCCTGTTACCTCTTCAGTCAGAAGAGTTTGACTCTTCCATCTTCCTGAGTGACAGATATAGACTCCTGGAGGTGTGTTATCTCCCCAGTGTTGTCCCTGAACTTGCCAATGCACACTAATGTGGAATTTCCTGCAGAGGTCCCATCAAGGGAGAGCTTCACAAGTCAATATCCCTCAGGTTGTTACTCTCCCTCTTCACACTTAACTATAGGGAGTGAGTAGTCTATTGAGGAAAGGGCAGGCAGGAAAAATCCTTAGTTTCACAACAATTCCACACCTGTTCTAAGATGTTTCATGTGGGATGAAAATTCTATTTTTTTCTAATCAATTCTGCATTTGATAAAAATCTGGTACAATGATTTACATTCTCAAACGTACGTGAGGGCTGTTCTCAGACATCAGAAATGACAGGATTCCTTTCAAATATTCTTACCATCAAATCTAATTCCAATTCCATGCCTATTGCAATCCATAACAAAAATGAAACCATAGTTGCACATTTCAGACAAATAATCAAAGCTACAGCAGACTGAAAGAATTCAATGGCCTGAAGAAAAGCTGTAACGAGAAGTATGTGGTAGCAATAGAAAGAAAGATTAAATTTTAATTAAAGTGCACTATTTTAGATTAGTGACAAAATCAACAGCAATTTTAGATACCTGTGTTTCTGGTGGCCAACTTGTCAACTAATTCTTTGGAAAATGATGAACTCCCAGATACTGGAACAAAGCCATTTTAAAAGTGCTGAGGTATCAGCCTGTGCTTTCCCATTTCATTTTCAAATCACCACTTTTGTAACTAAAACACATTTTTAAAAAAGTAAATGCTGAACTGTAATATTCTCAACTTTTTATGATTTTATGATATTGTTACAGTGACTCAGGCCAAGACAAATTTTCTAACATAAGTCTGAACTGATGGTTCAGCAAGCATTATGCTACAAAGGGCTTCAGCTTTCCTGGGCTTCACTCTCTCAAGTTTTGTGCAGCAAGGAAGACAGTACAGCATACAGCCCATGACAGTCCTGCCAGCCTATCATCTCTACATCTCTAGATTATAAAAATAATAAAAACAAGACTGTATATTTTATGGAGGAAAGTAATTTAAACTTACATGAAATGCCTAGCAAATGTCTGAACAGTGTAGCTTGAAGAAACAATGGTTTAAAGATACTTCATAAATAAGTATAGATTGCCTTTAGTTCTTTGTCCATGACAGAAAGAAGCTAAAGATACTTTAAGGGCATTGTCATATACTGATATCTTCAATTGCAGACAAAAGAATAGGAGCTCTGTCCTCCTGTAGGCCAAAAGCCAGTGCTACTTCAGTCATGTTGAGGGCAAGTTTCCTTTTCTAAGGAGAGTAGCTTTGTTGTGTAAACACCTCTCATAAACCCCTTCTTGAGAGGTTAGCATTGAACTTTCTCATTATCCTTTGGGTCAAGCCATGCTTAAGCCTGACTATCAGCATTCACAAAGATTTTGTCACAAAGGAGGGAGACTTGTTGCTCCAGATCCTCACTAGACACAATGTATTGTTAATTGCTAACCTTTCGTGATGTATTTTTGACAACTAAAATACATATTCCAAGTATTGTTGTTACTACTATCTAGAGCTGAGATAGCAGGTAACTACAATTTCTATAATACTTTTTTAGGATGGTTGTAAATGATATGGAACCTCACTGTTCCAGAAAAACGTTCTGTGGACAAAAGTCTAAAGATTGCTTTAGTGGAAAATTGCTGAAGGAGAGTAAAGCTTCTTTTTGCAAATATGTTTATTTAATACTAGCTTCCACAAACAGTCCACAGAGAGGCTACCTAACAAATCACAAGCTATGACAGAATGTCACATCATTACTCTCGTATTTGTTATTTTCTATGTGACTTCTAGAGAAGAAGAATTTTTACTGCTCTACCAGAGGGATGAGTAAATAGATCACAGAAAGACCTAAATGACAAGCGTCTGCCCTTAAACTACCCACAATTTCTAGACTGAAACTATTACAAATGTCCATGATAACCTGCAGCAGCTACTTAGTTTCTGGGAAAAAGATGTATTAGCTATTGCATTTTCAACTTTGACCTTTCTGTTATTAGCTATCAAGAACTGCCTTTGACAGTCATCAATTTCATAGTGTGTCTTTTTATGAAATGAGCTCTATTCCTGCTATTCCTTTCAGAGGGAAGGGACTGATAGCAGGATTCATCTTGTGGCATTTCTAAGCAAACCTAGCTAGGAAGTTGGAAAACAGAAAGATTCCACCGTATTTCTGATCTGGCTGCCTTCATTTAGTCCTTATCCCATTGTAATAACTTGCTCAATGTTGAATGAAGAGTAGATTTGCTAGAAGGTTTCAAAGTATCCCAATGATTTCTCAGATTCACTTAATTAAATAGTCCTTTAATTATCCATGTGCTAGTTCCTTTCTCTAAACCAGTACAGATAGGAAAACTGTAATACTTGCTGTCCTTTTCCCTGGGAATAACTGATCAGCTAGATTAAGATGCTGCCACTGCATGCAGGAGAAACAAAATCAAGGTAGCAACATTTTTGTACCAGCTATTTTGAAGGCTAACAGACCAGATAAGAAGATAAATTCTGAGATACACAAACTGTCTTTTGATCACAGTAGCAGTTCAAAGCCTTACTGATAAACTTGGTCTCTTTTCATCTGTCTATCTGCAGCAGGAGTAGGAATTATTTTGCCCTAGTGTCCCAATAATAAGGTCGCATGAATGATGCTCATATTTTTTCATACATTTATATGGTATCAGCACTTAAAAACATTTAAATGAAAGGGCAAGTATGAGATGTGGATAAATTAGCATAAGATGTAAATGACAGTAAATGAGGTGAGGACACAAAATGCCTTTTACTGTTCTCACAGAAGACTAAACATACAGGTAACACACACAGTAATGAGGCACACAGAAGGTGGGCAATCCTGCTCTACGGGAGCTGGGCTAATTACCAGATGCATGGGAGAGATAAAGAATAAGACTGATTTCAGGCTGCTCTGTATGTAACTATGGCCAGTTGGCTTACTCATACTCTGTGTCCTCAAATGGCACTACATTCAGGGGCTGGAAAGGGGTCAGAGAAAAAGAGTAAAACTTTCCTTGACCAAAACAGAATGCTCCTCTTTAAAGGCCGTGAGAAAAACAACTGAAAAGCTGTAAAGCACAAATAGAGTGTAAGCAGACAAAGCAACAGCAGGATGGTACAGTGGACCTCCAAAACTATGGTTGCTCTTTTCCTCAAGCAGACAGGCAACAATTCTAGCCCAGTGCAAGAAACAGTGAATGTACACCATGTCCTTGTACAGAGCTTTGAGATGCACAGCTGTGAACAGCTATGGAAAAGCTCCACCTCTTATTTCCAGAAATGTTGTTCCACCTCATGTTTAACTCAAAATATTAAGAGTATCTTAGAAAGAGTACTAAGAGTATCTTAGAAATACTAAGAACTCATTTCATTAAAGGAAATGCTTCTTTGTTACCAGTTTAGCAGTGTAACAAGGGAAAAAATTTTTTTAAAACTGATTTAGAAAAGCATTTTTTAATCAGCTCTGGCAGCTAATGAAATTATTTACAATTATGTAACAGTACTGCTTATTATAAAGCCTAAAATACCCAGAGAGCTAAAATACCTAGAAAGAAACCATTTATTCTAGAAAACTTACCAAGTTTGCCAAAGTCCAGTTCTAAGGTTTTATTCTCACTTCATAAAATTTAATTTCACATCAAAAAAATCCACATCAAAACGCATGTATTTTCAGCCAGGATGAGTGAATTATTTCAGGCAACATTTTATGTTAACTCAAATCTGTCCTTTAGTCTGTTTTTTTTCGGCAGGCAGAACATTTTAAAACCTTCGGAGATTTGATTTTAATGTTAATAGAAAAGCTTCCTTCTATCTTCATAACTTTCTAAGGTAGACTTAGTTACTGCAAAAATAGTAAACCAGCCCCTGGAATCTCCAGTTTTGGCACAAACAGGCTAAGCATTGTGAATAGTGGAGCAGCGAAGGGCCACACAGCCCAGGTTAGTAAGCTGGCTGGAACCACTTCTCTGCACATGGTAACACAGCACCAGTGATGCTGCCCATTGTAAAATCTTAGAAATATAAAGATTGATACAAATGGAGAAGAAAAGCAGCTATAGGAGGGGGAAGTGCTGATGGCTCCTGGATTAACAGGTCGCTCAGACCCCAGCATTTAGGACGATGTGCAGCTTCTTAGGACATGTGAAGGAGAAGACAAAGGTCTGTGAGTAAACCCTTACAACTCAAAGAGGCAGTAGAGGATAGGGAGGTAGAAAATCACAATTGCTTTCAGCTCCTAATGAGTGGAGAAATACGTGTCCAGAACAAACACATGGTCATCTACCTAAGAACCCACTTTGCCCTCTTTTTCATTGCAAAAACTCTATTTAGAGCCCCTGGATACATGTCTGGGTATCTGATCAACTTTTACACACATATCTTGGTGCTTTAAAGTATATGAATGTGAGAAGGTGAATGTGAGATTATATTTGCCTTTAAATGAAATTATCTCCCTCTCCTATAATATCTTACATTGCAACCTTGTTACAGCACTGTAATATTATACCCTACACAACCTGACTTGCAAAAGGAAATATATTTTATATGTGCTGTTTATAACTGGTGTACAAGAAACACCCAGCTAAGAAAGCTAGGGTTTACTTGTGCCAATATAAAACTTAATTTAGCATAGCAATATAAGCATTATAGTTGATTAGAGTCAAATAATTATGCATATGCACTTTTGGGGGATGTACTTTGATTATGCTGTATTTTATGTTAACAAATAATCAGCATACTTTTTTCTGCTTACTACCCCTGAGTCTGCAAGTGTTTTTCAAGAGCCATGAGTTTTTCTATTCCTTTTTCACTGAAGAGAGGCATAAAGAAGCTCTAATTCTGAGTTATTACAGATGCAAATAAATAAACGGAATACTTTAACTCTCACACTTCCTCTCCAAAGATCAATCACTGCAGTGCTCATACCTGAGATTGATATGTATTGAATGACAAAATGAAGTTTAGAAAAGTAAACAACTAGAAGACTCACAAAACCTCAGACTTGTGTCTGATGAGATCTTCAATACTGTGAGCTTCAATTATTTATGAAAGTAAAAGGGTTGACTTCCAAGTCATGTCATGTTATTCCCTTGACATCTAAAACTATTAGTTAACCAAGAGTTAACTCAGGCAAGGTCATAGTACTGAAAATGCTCGTGATTATTAAGTAGAAAAATATCTTTTTTTGAGACCAGTTAAAGCCTAGCACAGGAGGTTTAACAAACATTTCAACTTACACATATCCTGATTCTACATGTATTTGCCATTTCTGTGTAAGCTACTTTTTACAGAACAACTTTGTACACACAAAGGTTGCTCTGGCAGAAATATTCAGAGAAACTGAATACCTTTGAAGCATCAAGAATAAAACAGGTTCATTTCAGCAAGGTCACTTTGCTTCTCTGGCTTCCAAGCGTGCTGGATCATATCAGCACTGAGCATGCTGCCGCTGTCATTTCACTCCACTTCCACATGAACTCACATTGCACATCTAAAAACTAGTCTTAAACCAAACAAATATAGTGTTGTTTTTCATCAGCGATAGAATATTTTTTAAAAACCAAAGGAAGCCTGGTAGTTTACCTGTGTGGGACACTTTTCATTAAATACCTGCTGTGGTCAGTAAGCATGCCTTTCCTGTGCTGACTTGGAACAGACAAACTGCCTGCTCAAGTACCAACCAGTTCAGTCTCTGTGTGTGTGCTTAGCAAAAGCCTAAAGCCTGCAGATTTCTGCTCTACAGAGTGTGGAAGCCAGGTCAGGAAGACTGATGCTTTCAAGTATGTCTTCCTTCTAGGGAAAAGTCAGTCCTAGTAGAACTTCTACAAAAATTGCTTTGCATGTGCCTTTTCAGAGTTATAGATGTGAATGTCTAACCTATTGTAAAGATTACTCCATTTTTAAGGTCACGTTTAAAAAAACCCCAATGCTTAAAAACCAAGACCATTACACCTTGAGCTTAAGAGCATACTGTCAAATTAGGACACTCAACCTCCATCTCTGCATTTCTCATTCTATTCATCCAGTCTAAGGCAAACCCTTTGGGCTGTCTCTGCATTAGCTTGATTAGCAGATTTCAAATTCCACACAACATCACACATCCCTCACACAGCAGCTCCCTGCAACAACCTACAAGGACATCACCAGCTTGGTACACAACTAATCTGTTCTGCATGTTCATCTGAGAAACTTTAACAGAAAGTTAAGGAAAAGTTAAGAAAGAAAACACTTAGCTGCATAATGAAACTGTCTAGTGACATGTAACAGAATAAACTGCAATAAATTTTATTGACTATTTCAATGAAATGTGTGAAATAAAATCTGGAGATAATATCTTGCAACATGGTATACATGCTTCAGCAGGTACCAAATGGTAGGATATCACATAGAATCATAGAATGGTTAGGGTTGNGCCAAATGGTAGGATATCACATGTCCTAAGGGTGTAATTTAAAAATTAAAAGATCCACTATACAGAGATATGCCACAGAAAGTTTTTATTATTCTACAGAGCTGGTAGAAGCAAAGGTCATGTTGTATCAGTGCCACTGATGCCACTGAGCATGCTGCCACTATCATTTCAATCCACTAATGGCAGTTTTGCTTTTCTCTGCACTCTCTCAGGAATATTTTAGGACTCTCACTTATAATAATTCACTTACATGTAGATGTGCTGGGAACTCCAAATGCTATGTACTTTTTGTTGTTAGTTTTTTTAGTCAATTAAATGTATCTTAAGACAAACTGTTCCAAAATGCTCAAGGTCCTTGAAATGTTTGGATTTTTACTTTGGCAATTATCACTTTCAGTTCTACTGTACTTGTCTAGCATGATTTAGAAGCAGCTTAGAAGAGTTTGAAGAAATGTATAAGCATCAGTGTAAAAAGCAGCCTCATTCTCTCTCTGCTGTGTTGGTATGGCTAGGCTTCGCGAACGAAGATCCAGGGAGGGCTCCATCCNCTGTGTTAAGCCCTTGTCAATACCAACCATTTCACAGAAATTTTCTTTTCACAGTGTTCCTTGCAAAACTGGAAAGAGCTATAATTAAAGTTCCTTCCTGGTTTTCACAAGTGGAAGACTGCATTATACCCTGAAACATAAGGTCTTTCCTTTCCCCATGCACAGTTCTTCTCTCATTGCACAATACTTGATTTTGCATTTTCTTATACAGCACTAACCAAGGGACTTGCTGCTGAGGGGGCCAACGAGTCCCTGTTCTTCAGCAAAGCTTATCAAATGCAACAACCACCAGCATTTGAATGAAGGTGGCAACAGCTTCCTGCAACAAACTCCATGGGACTTCTACTAATATTAATGCTACACAGTAAAGGAAACTAGAGTTAAGAAACTGGTCTTTAGAGCTAAATCTAGGAATGGAAAAAAAACAACAAATTTGCAACATGCCCTCAGTCATCATCATTGTGGCTAGGCTTCGCGAACGAAGATCCAGGGAGGGCTCCACCCATGCTCCTCATCAGCGCCTTTTCCAAGCGTGCTGATAAGAGGACAGTGGATAGCACCCTCAAGCCTGGGTGAAGGCCAAGAAAACCTTATATTCTCCTCCTGCACAGAGTGATCACTCTCTTAATAGATTTGGTGGAATGACTGAACACTTCAAGAAACCCAAATATACACACAAAACAGAGGAAACAAAAGCAAACAGATGAAATGGGAAAGAAAACATCCTGCCCAGAAATCAAAGTATCCTCGCTTCCCAATGTTGAACAAAGACATTCCAGAAAATGGTTTTATGCAATTAAGTTATGAAATTATATTTTATATATATTAAATAAATAATTAATTAATTAGGGATGAAAAGGGCTGCAATCAGATATCAGGGAAGGCAATACTTCTCCCAAAAGGGAAGAAACATTTAGAAAAGTCAGTGTTTCCAGAACTACATAAAGAACAAACCATTCAGACTCAAAACATACAGACTCTATTCAAAACACAAGGTTACTATAAAGAAAATAAAATAAGGAAGCATTAGAAATGGTATTTTAAATGCATGAAACCTTGATATAAGCCATAGATCTTGAACAAGATGCAGGAAACAGAAATCTACATCATGCCAGTGGGAGCCCCTGAAAAATTCATGCAGGGTGACACCTGAATGATTCAGGTTTCAGCTTTGCATCAGATATTTAGCAGTGTCATGTGGCAAGCCTGGTGTGCAATTCATGCTGTGTTCTTTAGTCATCTCTCAGAGCCAAGGGTGCTGGCAGAGGTCTGCTCCCTGCCCTGAGTTTTGCCCTGTGATCAGCAGTGCTTGACAGCAACATCTGAATGGCAGTGTCCTCCTCTCCATCCATCCTGGCAAAGCCTCTTTAGGGAACTGTTCCTATCTCTCTCCTTCCCAGAAGCACACCAGCACGATACAAAATTTCAGTACTACGATTCGGTATGTCAGTTAAGACCAGCAAGCTGTATTTGTTAACATCTGTGGTGCTGTGTGAGTTTCCTGGTTTCTCGCTCTTACTCCCACAGGATCTCAAAAATATTGCCTAATACTTGATTTGGAGAGACCTGGACTACAGTAATAAAAATGTATTTCTGCATTTCTTGATGAGTATAATTCTGCCTAGCTGAAAGGTGGGTCTGGGCACACCAGTCAGCTGGGATCCCTAAGAGGACTAGACATGGCATCAACTACTCTGGCACCTACAAAAAACATCAAGTCAAATACACAGGCACCTTGTTTCAGGAAACAGCAAAGAGCTGAACCAGGAATTTTCATAGAATCATAGAATGGTTTGGGTTGGAAGGGACCTCTGCAGGTCATCTAGTCCAACCCCCCTGCAGTGGGCAGGGACATCCCCAACTAGATCAGGTTGCCCAGAGCCCTGGCAAGTCTCACCTTGAATGCCTCCAGGGATGGGGCCTCAACCACCTCCCTGGGCAACCTGTTCCAGTATTCCACCACCCTCATGGTGAGGAACTTTTTTCTAATATCCAGTTTAAATCTATTCTTGTCCAATTTAAAACCATTTTGGCTTACAAGTTTTGGAATTTAGTATCTAAATTTTGCCTAAATTCTTTCCTAGGCACAGAACTGTTTTCCTGATCTAGCACTAAGAACTTGCAAAGAGTAGTTTGGAATCACAAATGCTATATGTTTATAATCGTAAGTGACAAGTATGATGATATATGCCATACATACTATTCCCTTACGCTTTTTCATTGTCATGCCTGATAGAGACACTATAGATTTACAACTGATTTAGGGCAATAAAAAAATCAGAATCTGGTCCAAGCAATACACAAAACTGTCACTGAGAGTCGAGGAAACAGAGCTTCATAAAAACCTTCACTGTGTGGTATACCTAGTAAATGACAGATGAGAGGAAATCTAGAGTCACTCCTTCTGAAATATATATTATCTTCCTATTAGAGATAGTTCTAAACCTCACTTTTATCTCTGAAAGTCCCTGACCTCTGGAAAGTTTCAGATTCCAAATTTAGAACAGCATCTGAGTTTTGCAGCTGGTCTCTCCATTCATAATGAGTCAAGTCAAAAATGAATACATCCAAATTAGAGGGGAGTGTCAAACTCTGGACTCACATCTGAGTTGTGTAGCAGAGGCCTCTTTTTCTAATGCTCATCATGTATGCACAGCCATAACGTACCATTATCCATAAAAATCATACTGATCTTTTTTTCACAGTAAACCCAGGTAATCCTGCACCAAACAGTTATTAGTGATATTCAGCATAAGCAATGTTAATTCAAATTAATTAGCCTAAGCATCTGCTGTACCAGACACTTATGATTCATTGGAAGGCAGAGACCAGATCTTCACACAGACAAGATCTACTGGATGTGAATAAAAGAATAACCATCCTTCCTCTCTAAGTGTGTCATCTGTTTTGCCAATTCTGCTTAAAAAAAAAAAAAAAAAGACTACATAAAATTCTTCCCTAGAGAGAAAACCAAAGTTCAGTTGCTCCTCCCATTTCTATTTGCAGCTTTCATCTCCTAATGTCAACTCCATCTGTCTTCCACGGGAACTTAATGTCTTTTGAATTGTCTATTTAATCACTTGCAGGTTTGTCCTCTTGTTTGGCTGTACTCTGTCCTTCATTTGTCAGCTTCAGTGTTTGCCACACAGAGCATCCTCCCTCTTCCATCCTTGGAGCTCTTCCTTCCTTTACAGTGTACTACATTTTATCAGGTCACTCTTCTGTTACACTGAGGTTGCTTTGTTTCCACCCAGTGTAACCCATTTCTGCTAGGAAAGCAGTATCTTTGTAAGCATATACATCCCTGTTATCTCCCCTTTTTCTATCCCTAATTTTTCACAGCATCTCATCTCTCATCTACTTTCCACGATGCCCTTAGAGCCCACTCCCCATTCTACTGGTACTTAGAGTTTATAAGAACTTTTGTTTTCTGATTTGTTTCTTGGAGAGGAGTTCACATTAGAATAAACTTCTCTGCCACTAGAAGCAATTTGTTTAGCACAGTGCTGTTGATAAATAAATCACTATGTAAGAAATATTCTGCATTATTCATTTCTGTACTTACAAAAAAAAAAAATTACCAAGAAGTGCACTCAAACTCCATTCCCTTCACTCAGTCATATGAGCCATATGCACTCATGTTTTAAGTGAATACTAACACATACACATTCTTCTTCTTACGTATATATACTGAGATTCTAAACAAATATTCTTCCTCTGATTATGTATCAATAGTTGCAGGGAAGTACATAGATATTCAACTCAAAATGTACATTTTTGTAGCTAAAACACCCTTGAGATTTCTTTCTGGCTGCTACAGAAGTCTATCCATTATATTTTCCAGGTACTATAGAGAAAACCAATCAAATGTTATCCTAAATAAGCAATCTTCCTTTGATTTTCTACTACCTGCTTTATCATCCTTAGGCCTTACACTTAGTTTCTGTGTATTTCCACTTTGTGAGAAAGCAGCAGTGCTATCAATAGCCAATTAGATGTGTCAGTTATCATTTGAAACAGGTAGTACAGTGTTCTGGAGACAATCCCTCTAGAACTACAACTAGACAGATGTTATTGCAAACTTGGGAATCTGTGCTCCTCAAGAACATAATGCAGGTTTCACTGTGTTTTAATCTTAGCACAGAGCATGCCATGGCATGATCTGAGGAATTTAGTCAGATATATTCACTAAAGCCCAGGTATGTTTTGCAATTTTGGGTGTCTGTGTAAACATACATGATGTTGCCTTCAATGGCCAAACACAAGGAAGCTAATGAGGCTAACCAAATATCAGCTACTACTGCAACAACAGTTCTTATTTTCCTAGATGATCTATGGGGCTCTTATGTGTCTGCAGGATCAGAACTACCCTTCAGAAATACTTACCGACTGTGTATTTTTTATATTGGGTGCCTGGAGAAGCAAGTTTCATATGAAGCTTTGATTCAATTCATTTCCATTTGCTTCAGAGATAATACTTAACTACTTTAGTTGTGCCATTCCAGTCAGAGGGAGAAGATAAACCAGTGTTACTTCCCAAAATACACCTAGGTGCCACTCCAGCACTGAAGAAAACAAACCAAAACAACAATGACCAAAAGAGCTGCCTCTGTGCTTTGTCATTTGTGCTGTCTTATTGTTTGTCAAGATGCATACAGATATCTATATGCATACACATGTATTTTCTTTTACCACTTCACAAAAGAAATAGCAATAAAATTTGTAAAATGAGTCACTCCCAGAAACCAGTCATAAGTTGTTGCCTTAAATCTTCAGAAAACTAAAATATATATGGAAGTACTTAATGTAGGTTTTTTTATCTTGCAATATAAAGAAGGTGAGATTTACTCAGCTGTAGACCAGCATCTCTGTAACTATTGGTTACTGGCACCCCCGTGAACTCCATCTCCGCCATGACCTGAGAACACTGAAGACTCAAATTGTTTACCAAAACTTTTTGATAGCTGCAAACTCATGCCTACCATCAGCTAGCCTAATAGCCAGACTTCAAAATATACTGAAAATCAAACACGCTGAGGTCTTTATCAGACATATTTATTAATTCATATTTGAAAATTATTACTTGGTGCAGAAATCTTCAGAGCTTCCCATTTACTGTCAGAGAGCTGCCTTTTTCTAACAACTTCATGTGTCTTTTGTTGACTACAGAACTCATATGCACAAGCTTGTTGGCTGTTTCCTGACACTGACTAGAGCTGTGCGTGGTGTACAAGTAATAACATTTCAGAGTAGGATTATCCTAAACAAAAATAATTTCGCAGCCTGACCTTTTTATATGCTTGTTTGTCCCAACTGTCTGTCCTTGAATAATTACAGTGTACCTAACCTGGCAATCTTTTCCTACAAAAGATTGACTTTCTGATATGCATCATCCCTGGTAACACTCAATTATTACAGAAATCAATTGCAGCTTAACTATAGTTATAAGAGGTAATTAGTCAAATGGCTACAGCATCAGAAAGCCTCTGCCTTTGCTTTCTAAAAGTCAGATGAAGAACTTATGCTTTATGCTTTGCTACTGAGCCTTTAAAAGCTAAACGAATATGTTGATTCAAATTCAAATAACATTTTCATGGGTTTTATTCAGTGACTGTAAATAAATAATCAAACAGAAAAGCATAAGAATGATTTTAAAAGTGAAATAACATTTAGTTATCTCCTACCCATCAATGGGAATAGTTTTGAAGGGTACTCAGTGATGTAAGCTAGACAGTACTAGACTGTTACTACAAGAAGAAAAAGAGAAGCAAAGCACTGTCAGTATAACAATCCACTTCAACAGCAGAAGCCAAAAAGCTCTTCTTTTTACTAAAATGCATTAATTATTAGACAGTGATTTCAGATTTCACAATCAGTCTAGCATAAAATCTGTGTATAGTATAATCCAGAGTACAAAACTGCAAGGATGCATCTCAGCCAAATTTCAGCCAAGGTTTCAACAGATGTCCTCTTTCAGATCTTGATATCAGCCTCTAGAAATAAATTCCAAGCCAAGCCAAAACAGGCTAGCAGGTAGATAAGGGAAAGCAAAATTTCCCTTCCTCCCCTTCCTACAACAGCTTCTCCTGCCCTTGCAATTAGCTCACAACCTGGTGAGAGTTGAATATCTAGTAACTCTGTCACACCACCATTTTTTTTCATCCTTATAAAAACTAATTTTGAAAATACCCAGTAGTTTGCTTTGATCCAGTGATGTTGGGAGGACTAATTTCTTTGTTCCTTAATAAGAGGCTACACGTTGCAACTTGGTTAAACACCCAAAGAAAAAGTGTCATGATGAGCGTTCTTGGTAGTAGTGTGCTAATTCCTCTGATGACTAAAAAGAGCTATGAAAACAGCTTGGATTTATTAGTATGTGTAAAAAAATTGAGCAAACCAGAATATTTTGAGATCACATCATGTAGCACAATTTAGAGTTGATCTGATTTCATCAAATGTAAGGTGATCAGTACAGAATGCAATCTGTTTTCCTCATCGTATTGGGAGTTACATCTGACTATATAAAACATGTCAGAAGTGAGCAGGTTCAACTGTCAATTCCCATTTTCTCATGAGGCTTTACTTCAGTAGAAAAAAATCATTCCCTTTTCTCTCGAAGTTGAAGCTAACTCAAAACTTCTAACTCAGTCTTTAATTATATATGTCCTCTGAGTTTTCCTTGTTGAATGTCTGGTTTTAATGTAATACTTCACCAGAAATGGAAAATTACACATGCATGACAAAACACCAGATGGACATGCTTATGACTTAGGTCTCACAAATTGTACTGTTTTTTTTAAAAAAACAGTCCATAGATTGCAGTATTAAAAATATATTTTAGGTGCTAAATAATATATCCTTAAAAAAGATTTTTTTTTTGAAGCTTAGTGGTTGTTAGAGTTTTCAAACATAATTGATAACTCTAGTTTACTAGAATACTGTGTCTTTGCAGTAATTTATTGTCAATGGTTAGGAGTGTACCAGCTGCTAAATGGGTAACAGATGCTCTCTATTAACCCCTTTCCCTTCCCAAAGGGAAGGAAAAGGAAATAAGAGAAAGAGACTTATGGGTTTGAAAACTAAAACTACTCCAATAAACTGAAATATATATAAATATTTACAAAACCAATATTGAGCCCAGCCTCCCTGATAGCACTTAGTTACTGTCACCATGGATGCTGTGGCAGGCACTTGCAAAGTCTGGACGCAGTCACATGCAGGGAGGCTTGACCCTCATGACCCTCATCTTTATACTGAATATGACATATGTGGAATGGAATACATTGTTGGCCAGTTTAAAGTCACCTGAACTGTCCACTCCTCCCCAGGGGTGCAGCCTTTTACCCTGCACCCTCAATGTGATACACAAGATTTAACAGACTTTGATACCAACTATAACCACAGAGTATTATCACTACTAGAAGCAGACTAGAAGCACAAGATATTAGCAAAAACAAACTGCTAGCTTCAGGAAGTACAGTTAATTAAGAGAAACTGAGCTGAAAATTAAAAACACTAAAAAGAATTAGTTCTAATTCAAACCAGGACATTTATTCCATTTGATACAACTCTCTGGCCAGAAAACCACATCAAAATATTTTTAATATCCACATGCAAAGCTTTTGCCTTTCAGCTTTTCATAAAATATTCAATACAACACATTGATTATTAATTAGGGCTGTCTGATCCACAAAAATGCACATCACTTACTTGATCAAAGTACACTTTTGCAGATATAAACCCATAAACTGCAAAAGTCTTGTGGAGTATACATCTCACGGATGACATTTGCCTTTACAAAGAGGGAGCATGTGTTATTTTGGATACATTTAACTGCTACTTTGAGAGTGCAGGAGTGAAATCCTCCATGGGATTGACAATCATACAACTAAACTTTAGGGACTGCAATGTTCTAGATATAATCACAGATGTCAAATCATCTGCTCTCACCAACCTTTTTTCCTCTCATTCCTAGGGACTCCACATAACAGACTTCAGCTAAGGTGATGCTACTTGTTGATTAGGTCGTCGTCGTGGCTAGGCTTCGTGAACGAAGATCCAGGGAGGGCTCCACCCACACTCCTCCTCAGCNTTTGAGAAGTAGGACAGGCATTAACAGTAGCACCATGTTATACACACATCAGCAGAACCCTTCCCAAAATGATTAACACTATGCTGGAGTAGGTGACTAGATGGCCCAAAGCAGACACATAACGGTATTAATCAAATAAGGACTGGGACAGACCCTGAAATAGGTATCAAAAGAGTTGCTCTTTGGAAGGATCTGGGACAAGACAGCACATCACAAGTTGAAAAGTAATTAGTACCATATTACTGAAAAAAAATCTGTCTTGTTGAAAAGTAGATATTGTCTCCTTGAAGTACAGCCTGTAAGGCAAGTGAAAGAATCCTTCAGTCATCTTGGCTTTGGTAAAATCTTAGCTAAAGTATTGTGAGCTCTGTGGGACACTGCAAGATATAACACTCACGAACAAATAGGAGGAAATCCAGAGGTGAAAAATAAAAAACATTGTATTACTTGAAAATTTTATCTATGAGGGAAGACTGAAAGAGCTGTTACTGGTTATTCTAATGACAAGACAGCTGAGTGTGGGCTGGACAACATTCCTCAAATAAAAAAAAAAAAAGAAAAAAGAAAAAAAAATGCTACAAAGAGAAACTGAGTAGTGCAGCATGGAAGATGTAAGAGGAGATAAGCTCTGAAACAGATGAAAGGGAGAGTCAAACCTCTCTCCTTGAGAGTCACAGGAGAAGTTTGACTAATATCTGTGGAAAGATATATTGCTGGCAGCTGAACATGCAAGGAAAAACACTTGAAGGTCTTTGATTAAATACGGAAAACAACGATAGAGGACTAACCCTTGCCTCCATGAAACTAACCTCTGTGGCACTTCCATCTGGTTGCACTGAACTGAATGTTTGCAGCTGAAGACTAAATATGCTGAATATGCTGTGTCTTGGCTAAAATATGTTTCAGCTACATCTGTCAAAGATCATCATAATGACATGATGACAACTAAGGCTGAATGACAGAAGATTATGTAGTTTGATTATAACAACAAAAAATTCTAGCTAAAAGCTATCCCTTTCAAGGAGGAAGGATTACTCTGTTAAAATAGCATAAGAATAGACAAGCGAGGTTTTTACCTTAGTAGAGGATCCTGAAGCAGATAACATGTCAGTTATAGGCTTATCCAAAGCCTGTAGCCCTCATAATATGACTTCCCATTTATTATTAGGGCTGACAGATCATTGATAACATGTCTTTGAAGTCCCAAAGGATCCCTGTCAATTCAGGAAGTTTAGAGTTCCTCCAAAGAATTATCACTAAACTAAATTAAAGGTAATCACAAAGCAGCATGGAGAGACATTGGCTTAGAATGTTTCTCTGAGAAATTTTATTGCACCATGGGAAGATGCTACAAGCTTTGGTTTCCCAAACCCAATCTATCTCTAGAAAAGTAGAAGATACACAGCTAAATGACATAGTTAGGGAGCATCTCCAAAAAGAAAACCACAGATCTTTATCATAATACTGATGCCTGAAAGCATGGAATGGACATCAGAAAGTCAATCTTACTTCATTCTAGAAAAATGACCCAAGCCTATCTCCACAGTTATTAACATTCCTGAAAAGCACAGCCGGAGATAAGACATTGGCATATGCCTTTCTTATTAGTTGCATGTTACTCATTCACTACTGAGGGGAAATATCCTTATGTGATTGACAGCCTTTATGACTACAAGAAAGCCCATGTTCCTTGCCCCCCTAGGCAAGGAACATGATCCTAAAGTATCCCAAGGCAAAAATTAACAGCTGTATTCTGTATTTGCATGGTAAAATAGGGAGGAATATATAGAGACCTCAAGTTTCACTCAACTGAGCCAGCACTGTGAGCTAACATTTCTTCTGAAGTAGCTTTTGCACGAGCATGAGGGATTGGTTTCAACAGACTCAAAGGCATAAACAGTTACTCATCACAAAAAGAAAACCATGTACGAACTTTTTCCTTCCTGCCTGACAACTCAGTAACATCTAATCAGTGAAAGCTAATCGTCATCAAAGAAGCTGTCGAGACCTTCACAGCCATTGCATCCGATACAGCTGTATGCCCATGGCACCTTTCCAAACTCTGTATGTGCAAAGATGCAGCAGGCTGGCATTATTCTGGAGCAACGCAAATGCCTCTAGACAAATGCCCAAAATATAATGTAAGGCAAGTCCATCATCACTCTGAATCTCTGCAGAGCAGCTGGGCAGGTAAACAGCTATCTGACACAGTCCTGCTCCTCATGATTAGAGCACAGAGATGACACCGCTCTCCTCAAGGACACACACAGCTCTTCAGAAGTTGTCAGAGGTCTCCTTCCAAGACACATCACTGTCCTAGGATGTCAAAGCCACAAAATACAGTTTTCTTAGGGAAATAAAAAAATCTGAAAAGACTTTTTTCAAAACTGTGTGCACATTAGATTTTAACCCATTCTTCTTTCAGTCAGCATCCAATTTTCTCACACTCTCATATTCCAAAAGAAACCTATTCAAATTCTGTATTTGCCTTTTTCTCCTTAACCT
The DNA here is from genome assembly GCA_013396975.1 of Bucco capensis. Lineage (NCBI taxonomy): Eukaryota > Metazoa > Chordata > Aves > Piciformes > Bucconidae > Bucco > Bucco capensis. The sequence continues at coordinate 119,092 of VWZO01010252.1, forward strand.
TTCCCCCTATACTGCCCCTTTCAGAGGATCTGCAATGTTGAATCTGTCACTACATTCACTTCCATAACAACAAATGAGATGTCGTAAAGTGTTTTAATCCGAGAACAGAGTGGTAGAAAAAAGTTAGGTTGAGAGAATTCTTACTCAAAGATAAATAGCAAAGATAATTTCAAAGGGAATATAGAAAATTACTTGGTAAGTTAATTTTCTTTTATATACATAGAAGTTAAGGCACGGTCTTAAAATCACTTGGGGTCTTCTGTGGCCCCTGGTGCGATAACTGTGCCAACAGCAGAGGGAGCATTAAACTCATTGCCCACGGGAAAGTGTGGGGAGTGATACCCATGTTCCTAGAATCCTTGTATGGGTAGGATGAGCTCATTAGCCTTCTGGCAGTCATCCTNAATGATGACAACATAGAAGTTTGCTTCTCTTCACAAAGGACATTCTCACCTTGAAATGCTGAACGCTTAGAATAGTGTTTATAGGTAGAGGTGATTTAATATGCTAATATTTATCTCATTTTCCTTGATTACATGATATGCATCTTTTTTCTTATCAGCTGATAAGCTAGTTTATATTAAAATATGAGGAGAAGATGCTAGGCTTGATTATTCTCAGTGCCATCTACATATTTCAGTAGGCTATGAAGTAACACAATTTATGAGAGCAGATTTCCAACCTGATGGATTCCACAACCCCTTGCAAACCAGGCTGGGTCCAAAAGCCAGTTAAATTTTTCACAGAATTGCAGAATCATTAAGGTTGGAAGAGACCTCTAAGATCATCAAGTCCAACCATAACTATCATTAACATACCACTAAACCCTGTCCCTAAGTACTGCATCTAAATGTTTCTTAAACACCTCCATGGACAGTGACTCCACCACCTCCCTGGGCAGCCTATTCCAAGACTTATATCTAACCTAAACCTCTCCTGCTGCAACTTGGATCCATTTCCTCTTGTCCTCATGCTGTTAATGCTGGAGAAGAGACTTACCCCTAACTACCTCCTTTCAGGTAGTTGTAAAGAGTAAAAAGGTCTCCCAAGTCTCCTTTTCTCCAGACTAAACAACCGGAGTTCCCTCAGCCACTCCTCATAAGACTTATGCCCCCAGACCCCCTCACTAGCCTCGCTGCCCTTCTCTGGACATGCTCTAATGCCTCTATATCCTTCTTGTACTGAAGGGCCCAAAACTGAACACAGTATTGAAGGTGTGGCTTCACCAGTGCTGAGTACAAGTGGATGATCACTTCTCTGGTCCTACTGGTCATGCTATTTTTGATACAGAGTATTTTTGCTGAGTGTTGTCTGCTTACAGTCTGATTCTTCGCTCTTTCAGTTTAAAGCCATTCCCCCTTGACTATTACTACATGCCCTTGCAAAATATCCATCAGTTTTCCTGTAAGCCCCCTTTATAGATTGGAAGGCTGCTATAAGATTTCCATGCTGAATAACCCCAACATTCTCAGCCTTTCTTCATAGGAGAGGTGTTCCAGTTCTCTTGATTATCTTTGTGACCCTCCTCTTGACCCACTCCAACAGGTCAATGTCTTTCTTATGCTGGGGGCCCTAGAGCTGGACATCATCAGAGCAGAGTAGAAAGGGAGAATCACCTCCCTTGGCCTCCCTCCCTTCTTTTGATGCCAGAGCAGGATACAAGTTGTGTTGAGCTTCTTGTCAACCAAAATCACCAAGTCCTTCTACCCAGGACTACTCTCAATCCCTTCTCCACTCAGCCTGTATTTGGATTGCCACAACTCATACAGAATTTTGCACTTGCCCTTATTGAAATTCATGAGGTTCGCATAGCCCCCTTTTCAAGCTGCCAAGATGTCCCTGGATGGCATCCCTTTCCTCCAGTGTGTCAGTGCACCACACACCTTGGTGTCATCAGCACACTTGCTGAGGGTGCACTAGATTCCACTGTCCGCATCACCAAAGATGTTAAATAGTATTAGTCCCAGTGAAGAGCATCATTCATCAATGGTGTCCACTTGGACATCAAGCTGTTGCCTGCAACTCTGATATAAAATGGATTTGGGTGTTTTTTTTTAATTTAAAGCCTAACTCACACTCAAAAACAGCAGTAAGAAAGCATTAGATATGACACAAACTGAGAAAAGTGATAAAAAGTATACATAAAAGCACTTATTATACAATACCTTTTTCTAGGGTTCAGACACAACAGGATACCTACTTAAATTCTTTCTTACTGTACCTTGCTAGAGAATCAGAGGGCATATGGCAGGGTTGTGTCCCACTATGTGTCGTCTTTGATGGTGCTTTGTACCTCAGCTTTCACATACTTCTAACTACAGGTTTTGTGTGTCCAAATTCACATTTCTATAAACATCATAGAGCAAAGAAAAAGTAAAGAAGAATTTATGAATATTCAAGGCAAGATTTGAACCTATCTTTGAAGTTCTGAGGGAACAAAAGGGACTGATGGAAGCTTCCTAAGGAATTTGATTGGAAACGTTAACTGGAAAATAACTGGCATTTCATATAACTGTGTAAAACAGACTTAAGAAATCCTCGAGTAAGATAAAACTTGTGTAGTCACACAATGTCTCACCATTCACTGAGCAATGAAAGTAGAAATGACAACCATATGAAATTATATCACATGGAGTACCTTGAATTCTGTTTAGAAATTCATTTTTTCCTTTTCCCAAGGTGTTTCATCTTCCAAATAATATATTAATTTAAAATATTCTTTTTTGTCACCTACTGTAGCCATTGTGAAGTGGAATGATTTACAAACAACTTGAGACTTGCATATATGCATTGTTATAATCTGCACAAGTATTTTCAAACTCTTATGATGGAGATATAGCAAAAATAACTATACTTAAGAATAGGATATCACTTGGTAAAAATAGCCTCATTTTTCAGAATAATGTGTCTGTTTCCTCATTTAAGTCACAATTCTGTGGAACATTTTACACTTTTTTTTTCTTTAGACATGTTTTCTGCTGTGCTTAATACCGAATGGATAAATCATTATTTTTAGGATTTGAACCAGAATCAACATCCATTAGAACAAAACCATCCAGAGGAATATACTTCGTTTCATACCTAATTTCAGCTGAAGAAACTTAAAAGTGAGCAGCAGGGGGGAAATGGGTTTTGAGTGAATTTGAGTGTCCTATTGTGATGATGATTTTTTTACTATTTATCTGACTGTAGAAAAAAGAAAAATAAAACCAAAAATCTAGTTATTTCAAATTGAATCTCCAAATGGCCTTTTCTGCCCTTTTCCACAATCTATGGTGGAAACAAAATGGCTAAACCAAGTCACACAGTGAATCACAAGGAAGCTTAAGCTATATATTAGAATTGTTATATTTTAATGAATTGAATATATATATTCCCCATGTTCTCTCACCTAGATCTGTGATACTTCCATATCTTCTTTAGTTGCTTTCTAAATCATCCTTAACCTTTGAGGAAAATGAAAACATTTCTCTGTAATATGGTACTTGAAAAGTTAAGTCATCTCTATTGTGTTTCTTGCACCCTAGCTATTCCATCACTGTTTTGCATACAGCTAATAACAAGACACTTAAAGGATCCTATAAGAATAGTTTTCATTCAGCTGCTGTTGATACAAACAAGAAACCCACCTATCAAAAATGAAGGCTTAGTTCACTTCTGCTTCATGTCTATATGTCTCTGGTATAACTAGACTGCCATCAATAGTTTTCTACTGACACCACACCAGGACAGAAATCAAACTTCTCCTCCCTAACTAGAAAGAGGTGAAGCAACTTACTGCACATGTTAAAGATATTTTTACAGGCTAAGAGTAAACATCTAAGTTCCTGACACAAATCAGTCCAATTCATCTCAAGAGTAAGTCCTATATAGTTCCTCAGCCTGAAGCACACAATAGTGGATTGACCACTTTCTCATTGTGAAGTGTCTAACATATATAGAGAACATCACACCTGGGCCAGTCACTGCAGTCCTGGAATGATTTTTTGGTCTTTTTTTCAAATAATTTACTTAGTCACTGGAAAAAAGCTGCAGTATGAGCTTTGCTTAATGATGAAAGATGTCAGGGCTTGTTACATGACTACACAAAATACATGGGGATCACTGTCCCCAGTTTGATCTCAAAAATACAGTAGGATATCATGGCTCTGTAATCTTTTCACACCTGCTTATCACTTTTCTGGTTTTTGAAAGAAAGATGTGGCAATTTGGGCTGGAAAGGACATATTGTAATCATGTCTTTGTCCATCAGGAACAAGAATTTACAGCACAAATACAAGCATAGGCTTCAAAGGGAACTTCAACAAGTCAACAGGCAGAAAGCTGCAACACTTTTATGTCTAAGCTCAACAGCACAAGTAATCATAATATGGACTAGGACACCCAGTTTATCATCTAATTTTTGTTCCAAGTCCTTTAGAGCAGTCACAAAACAAATAGTACTAGCAACGGAAACTGAAATGTGCAACTCACTAAAACACACTTGAACAGAATCTGTTTCTTCCCTTGAATAAAGGCTGATTGTATCAATATCCAAAGTAGAAAGGAAGTCATTAAAACTTAACAAACATATGTTTTTAAATATAATATATATATGTTTAATAGTCTGTGAACAACATCCCCTAGACTACATATGACTAAACATTTATTGTAGAGAGTCTACATTTCCTCTTGTCAAAATAAAGCTGAGGTTTTGCTATTAAAGAGGTGGGAAACAAGATTAATAGTCTTATGGCTTGTGGATTATTTTTAGCCTATTTCTCTTGCTGTATTCGTATTGTCTCCTTGTGAAGTGTAAAACAAAATGATATTTCATATCAAATACATTTGGTTACCATATTTATCTGGCTATTAAATTAATTTCAGTATGAAGAATAATATACATCAATAATAATTTACTTCTAAAAAGCCTCAAGTTGCAGCTTTTTGCTGAGATACTAAAAATGATGTAGAGGACTCATTGGCATTCTCATTTATTTTAATATAAGAGATGTATTTAAACCATGCATCTAAATCCCAAGACTATTTTGCAATCTTAACCCATTTTTCCTAATGACATGACTTCACTCCATTATGCAAAGATACAACATGATTTGGCTATTTAATAATAGCTTCTTAAATTTACATTACTAAAGAAGATCAAAGGAAATACAACAATACTAGCTTATCTGTGAATGATCTGGAACAACACAGAGTGAGGATGCTTTGTCACATTGTGGAATGGCAAAAAAAGCCTAGATGATTTCTACTTAAAGGTGGTTATTTGGAGAGGCCAGCAGGGTCACTGATCAAAACACTAGAGAAAAGTTTTCAAAGTCATCACTGAATAATTAACTTAAAAATCAGGCAAAATCAATACGTAAAACAGTGAGGCCATATTTGAAAGTTCCTTCATTCCTTTTAATATTTAATGTTTCTGTGAGTAGATTAGTGAGAAAATCTAACTCAAATAGTGACATCAAAATTCTAAATGTTTGTCTAAGTTTCAGTGGATGGTAACTGTAAACAAAGTAATTGAGTGAGTCAGATTCAAATATGGACAATATACTCCCTACACACTCCCTTAGGCAGAACAGAATTAAAAAACACTTGGGGAAAAATATTTTGAAACATCAGAATAAATCATAGATATGATTCTCCTTTAACAACTCTTTATGAAAGAAATGGTTGAGTCTTGTTACTTTAATCGCTTTCATAAGTTATTTGTGGGCAGCACTTGGCAAGATTTTACACTAAAAAGAGAGCACGTAATGTCTAAGCAACTACAGGGAGGAATTAATACTTGAAACATCTCAGCAAATTAGCACTACAATTATTATGGTGAGGCACTAGGGATAATCAAGAACTGGTCACACATGAAACAAGGAATGCTCTCCATTTGAAGCACCATCAACAAGCTATAACAGAGAAGTTTGAACACTGATCTGACTTGCTTTTTAATCATTACGTTACAGACCATTTCAGATTCTTTTAATAAAGACTTTCACGGCTTAAACCGCTTAACTGGTGAACAACCTCTCTATACAGTCCCCACCCTTCTTTTGTCATCTCTGCTCTGCAAAGCAGGCAGGACAGCTGCTGTCATGTAATCATGTCTTGTCAAGGTAATCAGGTCATTACCATAGTAGGTGATAATCGCTGAACTGGACACATGTCAAAGAGTAAACAAAGCATATGATCTGCCTGCTTTTTTAGAGAACAGAGGGGAGGGGGAAATGATCATGGTATGTCAAGATACTTTGTGCCTTTTAAAGACAGTCCTGGTGAGATGAAAGCTAAAGGATATTCCCACACTTAGGCAACTGATAGAATACACAAGGCAAGATAAAGATAAGGGAGGGACAGAATCAAAGCAAGTCTTTAAAGTTCTTTTCAGTCTCTGTAATTAATGAGAGTGTCAAGTGCTCAGCAGGAAAGGGTGCATCTGATCTGTGATCACCTCTGCATCTCTCAGTGGCACACATAAGTGGAGCTTTCAGCTTCAGAAGCTGTGCTGTGAGGCAACCCAAATATAATGCATCATATCAGAAAGGGAGGATGGAAATCAGACAGTAAACAGCCTGCTGCGTGTGCTTCAGCTGAGCCATTATCTAAATGTCAGGTGCCAACTGGTTTAGTCAGAACAGGTGAAGTTCAGGAGAACAGGAGAGGATCCAGGAGAGAAAAAAAAATTCAGAAGCACTATTACAAAAGAACAGGCCACCTCTCTCCTTTTTTGCATACTGTCTTAGAGGGCTTGATCCAGAGGCCACCAAAATCAAAGAAATTTTCCACTGACTTCTGAAGCCAATCCCAGAGGCTGATTAATGCCTAATGAATTCATGCTTTTATTTCTAAACTATTTTTGAACAGGCTTACTAATGTTGCCTTTGAATAAGTTGTTCTGTATCATTGCATTTTGAAGAATAGCAATAGATAAGACAGAATGGCAATACTCCCCTGTTAAAATCATAGAGGAAATTGACTACTAGCTATTACATTTGTTACCCAAAGACTGAATGATCAAATCTGGGTATTTAATTGCAGGCATTTAGATATGAATCTAGACATGTAAACAGGGGTCCAGATTGGCACCCGTCTAAGCTATGATAATTCAGATAACTAAGACTAGATATTGCTGTCTGATGCCTGAGTTGCTGAGCAACAAGTGCATTACACGATGCACGAGTACTTACCAACTGCAAACACTGCTCCTGGCCAATTGAAAACATTAGTTGTCAGCTAGTTACTGCACTCATTTTCACTGCTAGGCTGGAAAAAGTTAATCTGTTTGCTCTACTTCTCATCAAGAAAAGAATAAAAAGTGATTTTTTTTTAGGGTTTCTTAGGTCCCAAGTGGAACCCACTATACCTGTGGCTGGGAATGCTGCAAACACTCCTCCGAAAATTGTTTCACAGTCTTCAATGATACAGGACAGGACTTAGCCCAAATGCAAAAGTAAATGACAGAGGACTATGGTTCCTGAGCATTTGACACTGTGACAGAGCATCACCAGGAAATGAAAATGAAACCCAAATATTACCGCTCTAACTGTAGTATTTGCCAAGAGTTCAGATATGTGTTTGCTTCTCTCTTTAAACACTTGTTCCTGAAATAGCTTTGCCCCTGACTTGGAAATAAATTTTCCTGAAGTTAGTTTTTCGGATATGCTGTCCAAAAGTAAAGCAAAAAACCCTCTCTAATTCTTGCCACAGTCTAACAGACCATTTATGATGTGGTATAAAAGTTTTATTTTGGACAGCTTAGCAGTTTTGACTCCATCCTGCCACTGCTGCACCAGAACTTTGTGGAGCATTTAAACTTCCACAGATTCTGAGAGTTTTCCCATCAACCTGTTTGCATCCTTATCTCTCAGTCCATGCTTGTATCTTGATTGAGACAGAGATTCTGGTCACTGTAGATTGTCCTGCACACAGTGACTTGGATATTGGCTATAGCATGTACACACATAACCAAATGAAACAGAGATGAAGCTACGGAGAATACAGTTGGAGAAATAGTTGTTACTAAATACTAATCAGGAAATTCAAAGGCAAGTTTAAACCTGGTTTGGGCAGCAGGTCAAAAAAGAAGAGTAAAATAAAAAACCACAAACAAAAAAATCCTGCAAGACCAACTTCTTTTTTACTTTCTAATGTTCCTACTGTCAAGTTATATCATGGTCTTATTTTAACAATTGCCTTGGGTCATGATATTCACATGTAGTCATTAACTCCCCAGAGAAATCCACTGAGACATGCTGAAGTACAAGTGAGACAGTGAAATGTTAACTTTGTCTAGGATTAAGAAAAGAACTGTAAGAGTTTTAAGCATATGATATTTTACACTTGAAGGATTGCACTCAAAGTACTCTGAGACAGAATTATAAGAGAAGCTATGATCAGAACTGTGATATCTCTCATTTTAATTTTGCTGGGAAGCGCTCGAAATACAAAGGATGATAACTCTGGAACTTTGGCTATGATTGTAAAGCTCACTGGCTTTGTGGACTTTTGGATGAGGTCCAGGCAAAACTAGTGAGCAATCAAACTCTATCAAGGACATCATGAGACAGTTAAAACCCACAAGATTCATTGTAGTCCCAGTGAGTCACTAGCAGTAACATTTTCACAAATTTTCAGTGGAAGCTGAAAGGAGATTGTGGCTGTGTTTAAACCAATGGACCTAGAAACAGTTCCAAGATATTAACTACAGGTCTATGCCCTTGAACATCCTGACTCCATTATAGAGAGGGGTTTTTGCATGCAACAGCCATCATGCTCTGAATTACACTAAAAAGAAACCCAGCCCACAGATCAGTATCTTATAGTCAAATCCTTAATCTGGAAAAACCCACTAGGGAAGGCACATAACCAAGCCAGCCAGAGGCAATCTATCCATCAGCCCAAATTCCCTTTCACAAGTAGAACTGAGCATAATTATTTAAACAGATCGATACTGAACTCTTATGTAGTAATGATTTCCTCATTGTACTTGGTTTTGCATTATTTAAAATGACTTCATGGGAGAATATTTTACAAAAATTGTGTGGAAGTTTCTGCAGGAATGGAAAACATGAAAGAGTTCATGGATGTGAAGGCAATGTTTTGAAAAAATCTCACTTTCCCAGAAAGTTATTAACAGTGAATAAATACACGTATTGGAGACACAGATTAAGGGACACTGAATTTGCAAAGGTAGACATGCGTTCCCTGAAAAGTACTCATCCATGTTTCAACTCGAGGAATCTTGCTCTGCTAACGACAGGAGCTGCTAAGCTGGGTACCTCTACTGGGTAACACAGACCTGCCTGGAACTCTGCCAGCAGGAAAACTTTGGAGGTGTTCCCAGTCTGTGACTGGACTGAATTCCCACAAGATGGGAACTTCAGTTATGAAATAGGCATATTTTCATGTATGTTGCTTCCAGGATTGATATAAAAATGAGAGGAAAGAGGATTGAAGGGGTGAGGAAGCTAGAAGGCGAACAGTAACACTATGTGTAAGTAAATGCTTTTCACTATCCTTTATTACAGTTTCATGATTAGTAAAACTTCTTCTATGAAGAGTTACTAAAAAAAATATCTCAGTGAAATGAGGTTACAGATTTTTAGAGCTTCAAAAAAGGCTTATCAGCTTCTTCAATGACCCTGCAGTAACTGGCAGTGTCCTGGTATAGTGAGGGGTCAATATATGTCTTGGTCACATCTCTCTTGATCAGATACTGGCCATTTTTGTAACATCACACATCTGTTGTCCAGCCTACTATTCATTTTCATGGATGGGTTTGATATCATCCATGAAGACATCTGAGGAGAAGACAAGGAGAAAAGATTTTGTCATTACTTGTATCACTAAAGACTACTTCAGGGGCTATAGAGGGTAGTATAGACTATTCACAGTTCACAAGCCAGTTCTGTGCTCTTCCTCAGACATATTCTGCTGTGGGAAGCCCTCCCAGGGACACTAGTGGCCTCCAACTACCCAGAGATGATTTGCAATGATAGTGTTCCCTCCAGCCCAAATACTGTGATAAAGAGGGGAATACTTTGGGGGCCAGGAATAAGGTAAAACCATGCTCTTGTTACTGTGGTTGGTTTCTGTCACAGGCTCTGGTTTTGCAGATGTTGAAAAAACCCTGTCTTGTCAATAAAGCTGTGTCAACGCCTAGGGTGTCTTGCTGTAAATGTTGATATGCCAATATGAACAAAATAATTCCATGGTCAGAGCACAGACTGTGATATATACTGCAGATTAGCTATAAGTATATTAGCGTCTTCAACTTCCCCACGTATCTCTGTTTAATTATCAATAGAAACATTAAAATATCAATATAAACCTTATGTCTTAAAAACTTCAGTGTGAGAATCAGACCTATCCTCTTGCCCTACATAGCAAGCGACCTTAATAATATCAGTACCCACAGCACAGTTGTCTCACTTGTCTCTGAAGCTGCATAACTATCTGAATTTATTATTTCTTGCTTTCATTTATTCTACAAGGTACTTCTCTCCACAATGTATTCTTTCACCCTAGAACACTGTCAAATAAAAGAGACATGTTTCATCAGGTAAGTAGGAAGGAAGGAAAAGAAATGAATTTTGAATTAACATTGAAACATGAAAATGAGCTTTTAAACAGGCAGAACAAAACAAAACAAAAAATCACGAGTTTTGTGAAAAGATGTTGCAAGTCACACAGCATTCCTCAAAATATTCCATGTTTTATATCTTTACTCTGTTTGAGAAAGTAAAGATACCTCCTCAAAATGGAATTAAACTGCGTTTATCCACGCATAAGGGTACTGCTCAGTTCCCTCTACCTTCTCTGCCAAGCACATTCTCAGAAAGTGAGTCTGAATGAGCTGGTAAAGCATATCCTGAAGGATAAGCTTAGAAGAATACTTTAAAAACCATGCATCCTAGTCAGTGGGGAATGTAAATGTTTCCAAGTGCTGGAGCCAGCAAAGCTGCTGAAATATGAGATAACATTCAACAGAGGATCCCTGCATCAGGTTCTCATTCTAAACGTGATTTTCATTATTGCTTACTTTTCATAAAAGGGACAGGCACAAGGTCAGTCATGTGACAGTGCCACAAAGAGAAAGTAGGTCTTGGCTCAAATGGTAGACTGAATGCTAAAAGCAGAGGAAAATCTAAAATTGCCCAAAGAGGGCTACAGGTGGTGGAAGGGACTATGGAATATGAAAGCAAAAGGACTATTCTTTAAATTCGGTCTTTTGCACAAAGAATGAAAAATTAAAAGCCCCAAAGCAGCAGCTTCTGGATTAGATTCTTTGTCAAAACCAAGCAAACAGACTTGAAATTCTTGACTATGGTATAAATATATGCAGAATCTGCACTGCAAAATTTAACATCACCTGCTTGAACAGATTGATACAGACACAGGCAAATCATATCACTGATATATTGGGTCCAACACTCTGCCAGGAGGACAGTTAAGGGTAACTGGGGAGAAAAAAAATCTAAGGTTTTTCTGAGAGCCTGCTTACCTACCTGCCAGGTAAGAGTCCTCTATGTATGTTTTTTTCAGCTTCTGCCCTGACAGTTATCTTTGAACCTCTTGACCAAGGATGCACTGGGCACCCTGGTCACACCCTGGAGTCATAAGATCTTCTGAGATCCTTCTCTGCACAAATGTACAGTATGGTACTCTGTTATCTGACATACTAACCATTATGCAAAATTTATTTGTTTTAGTCCTATGTTTTCCCAGCCTTACTCAATGCTCCTTTCTTTGCATCCTATAACATATTCAGGACAGCTACTATCTCTTTTTTATATGTTAGCACAACAGTTTGCAAGAAAGCCTTGTTTACTATTTGGTTTTACAGTTCTAATACAATACAAAACAAAAAAACCCCGAAAACTAATAATAATAGGAATGAAAACAACAACAGAATATTGCCAATAGAAAACAAGACTTAGAAGAAAAACAAAGCATCCATCCTTGACTACACAAATACAAAATTAATGTGCAAATACATTCATAAATTAAAGCATTGAGTCCTGGTTGCTCTTATTTCTGGAGCTGTATTATTCATTGTTTGCTGTGTTGTAGCAAATTATATCACAGACTTGTGCGAATTCCCTGACAGCTATGTAAAAATGTTAATTTAACTTTCAAGTTGCATGAGTTTCAGCACAATTAATCATTTGTAACAGAGCTGCTGTATTTGTTATACAACATGGATTTTTTTCTTTTAAAATTTTTGATAATTTGAATCAAAATACAGGAAAACGTAATATAGTTACAACATGTTTAGTGAATAGAAGAAAAGAATTTCCTTGACTGAAATAATTTGAAAAATGTTTAGGAATAACCATCAAGAAAATCAACAATTCAATGGGACTGATTTTAGTGCTATATTCACTAGGGTAAATTTTCAGACCCATAGCTTCATTTGGTCTGCAGATCTCTGGCAGCTCCACCAGCTGAAGCCCTGCTTTGTGAATAAGATCTAAATCCATCTTCTTTACTCTTCACCTAACCCTTTACTCTTCACCTAACCATCATTTTAATAAACTTAAAATGCAGCCTCTTGCATATGGAAGGCTCCTCCTTCACGGGGATAGAAGTAGAAATTGTAAGCCATCAAGCACAGTGTCCTTTACCAACACGATACTATTTCAGAAACACCTGTACTGAACACCTGACCTACTGTGAAAATGCACAGTATTCAGCAGCATTTAGAATTTTTCATTTGTTCCCCACAGGGAAGAAGGGAGAGGGTGAAATGGCTACATACTAGACCGTAGGATAAAAAAAAGCCACCCTGAGACAATGGATTTTAACTCCTGGAAAGACCTTTTAATAATCTACCAGAAAGACACCCTGGTGCTTCTTCACCTGTTGATCAGTGTGCCCCATTACCAAATTAATATTTAATCACTTTCTAATGGGAAGTTCTAAATGTAACCCTGTTGGAGTGTACTGTGTAGAGCTAGGACCCACAGTTTCTACTACTGGGACTGGATGGGGTTTCCTGGGATGATATCCTTAGGGACAAAGATACCCATCAGAGTTGGCAGCTCTTTAAAGATACGTTTATCAGAGCACAAGAAATTTCTATCCCTTTGTGCAAAAAATCAGGTAGGACAGGTAGGAGACCGGTGTGGCTAAATAACGACCTGCTTCTTGAGCTGAGGCGTAAGAACGAAATGCACAGGCGATGGAANCATCACCTGCTTGAACAGATTGATACAGACACAGGCAAATCATATCACTGATATATTGGGTCCAACACTCTGCCAGGAGGACAGTTAAGGGTAACTGGGGAGAAAAAAAATCTAAGGTTTTTCTGAGAGCCTGCTTACCTACCTGCCAGGTAAGAGTCCTCTATGTATGTTTTTTTCAGCTTCTGCCCTGACAGTTATCTTTGAACCTCTTGACCAAGGATGCACTGGGCACCCTGGTCACACCCTGGAGTCATAAGATCTTCTGAGATCCTTCTCTGCACAAATGTACAGTATGATACTCTGTTATCTGACATACTAACCATTATGCAAAATTTATTTGTTTTAGTCCTATGTTTTCCCAGCCTTACTCAATGCTCCTTTCTTTGCATCCTATAACATATTCAGGACAGCTACTATCTCTTTTTTATATGTTAGCACAACAGTTTGCAAGAAAGCCTTGTTTACTATTTGGTTTTACAGTTCTAATACAATACAAAACAAAAAAACCCCGAAAACTAATAATAATAGGAATGAAAACAACAACAGAATATTGCCAATAGAAAACAAGACTTAGAAGAAAAACAAAGCATCCATCCTTGACTACACAAATACAAAATTAATGTGCAAATACATTCATAAATTAAAGCATTGAGTCCTGGTTGCTCTTATTTCTGGAGCTGTATTATTCATTGTTTGCTGTGTTGTAGCAAATTATATCACAGACTTGTGCGAATTCCCTGACAGCTATGTAAAAATGTTAATTTAACTTTCAAGTTGCATGAGTTTCAGCACAATTAATCATTTGTAACAGAGCTGCTGTATTTGTTATACAACATGGATTTTTTTCTTTTAAAATTTTTGATAATTTGAATCAAAATACAGGAAAACGTAATATAGTTACAACATGTTTAGTGAATAGAAGAAAAGAATTTCCTTGACTGAAATAATTTGAAAAATGTTTAGGAATAACCATCAAGAAAATCAACAATTCAATGGGACTGATTTTAGTGCTATATTCACTAGGGTAAATTTTCAGACCCATAGCTTCATTTGGTCTGCAGATCTCTGGCAGCTCCACCAGCTGAAGCCCTGCTTTGTGAATAAGATCTAAATCCATCTTCTTTACTCTTCACCTAACCCTTTACTCTTCACCTAACCATCATTTTAATAAACTTAAAATGCAGCCTCTTGCATATGGAAGGCTCCTCCTTCACGGGGATAGAAGTAGAAATTGTAAGCCATCAAGCACAGTGTCCTTTACCAACACGATACTATTTCAGAAACACCTGTACTGAACACCTGACCTACTGTGAAAATGCACAGTATTCAGCAGCATTTAGAATTTTTCATTTGTTCCCCACAGGGAAGAAGGGAGAGGGTGAAATGGCTACATACTAGACCGTAGGATAAAAAAAAGCCACCCTGAGACAATGGATTTTAACTCCTGGAAAGACCTTTTAATAATCTACCAGAAAGACACCCTGGTGCTTCTTCACCTGTTGATCAGTGTGCCCCATTACCAAATTAATATTTAATCACTTTCTAATGGGAAGTTCTAAATGTAACCCTGTTGGAGTGTACTGTGTAGAGCTAGGACCCACAGTTTCTACTACTTTCACACAGAAAACTAAAGGTGAACATTAAGATTTGCTCTTTGAACAAAATCTGAACCACCCCATTCCATACAGGTAGAAAGAGAGTATAAGAGTGGAAAGTCAAAAGACAGCTCATTAACATAAGGAACACTAAAATACTGTTGAGCACATGAAGCTAAATCAGTAAAGTATGGAGTGTTATTAGCAGAAATTACTTGGCTTTAAACTACACTGGATTATACTCTCAATTTGGAGGAAATAGTTGCTTTAGAAAGAGAAAAAGAGACCATAGAATCTCAGTTAACTGCTGGCACAGTAGGCTACAAAGTGACCTACAGAGTCTCAGCAAGAGACTACTGGAATAAATAAACAGTGAATCGTTTCCATGAATGAAAAGTAAAAAGTCACCTCAGTGAAGGGAAAAGAAGAAAAATTGAGGAAAAACTGAAGAGGCTCATCAGATAACTTTAAGATTTAGAACAGAAAAGGAAACATGTTGAAGAAAAATAAGTCCAAACACACACTCCAGATTCTCACGAATTGCTTGAGTTCTGCGTGAAAATGTATTTGTATAAATATTTAAGATTAAAACATCCACAAGTATTAATGCACATATATGTTGGCTCAGAATCTCCATGCTAGAAAAAAGTTGTACAACTCGTGCTCCTGTCCAGGTGAAGTTACAGCTCCCTAAACAAAGACCAGAAATGATGCCACCTGAATAATGCAATCAGTTCTGGAGAGTGACCAGGAGTTTACAAATAGATGAGATTCAGATTTGCCTGTGAGAAAGCAAACCAACATGCCAATGCCAGAAACAAAAACAAAACATGCCGAATTTTGACCAAAAAAAAGTGAGTACCCACCACAAACTGTATTACAGAGAATGTTTTTGACACTTCCAGCAGGAATATTCCTGCAAATGTTTAATGACATAAATATTCCCAGTGCTTTCTCTTTCTACCAATTAGTAGGCAGCTATGTATGATCTCTCACTGCAAAAGAGCGTTATGTTGAATCCTTGACCCATAGAAGTCACTCAAGCTGCTCATCCTGCCAAACTACTCATTGACCTGCACTGAGCAAAAGATTTCAAAAAAGAATTTTTTTCTGAAGGGGAAGAAACAAGATCAAAAAGATGAGGCCAATTAAGAGATGCTGTGACTGACGTAGTACAAAACAAGAAAATACTTTCTTTGTAAGTTTTAAGTCAGAAAATATGCAACTAAGGAATCTGGAAGTGACAACACTAGAGAATATGACCAAAAGCTGACTGATTTAAGTTGTTCATTATAAGGCTGACAAAGAAAGGGAAAATTTCATAGGTGGTGTAAAAGATAGGAAAGAAAAATCTAGTTGGGCCGCTAATGGAGAAGGAGCTAGAAAATCACAGGGGATCAAATTATAATCTGTTGTAAACAACTGTTTTAGTGCATTTTCCCAGTTGTCGTCAGCAGGCATTCTGTCCTCAAGCTAGAAGTGCTTTGGGTGGAAGACAATGAAGTGGCTGACAGTGACAGAAGGGAGAAAGATTATGGAATAAATAATTATTGAAGAATAAAATTTTATTTATGTTATAGGATATGTAAATTACCAGAGGTATCCGTCTTTTCCCCCTTCACCCTCCCACCCCCACCCGTTAATGTGTTTGTTTGTAAACCCTCGGTGGGGGTAGCCCTTTCACGGGCCGAGCCACGGGTAGGAGAGGAGCCGAGCAAGCTGCGGCAGGTTGCCACGGCAACCCGCACCCCTGCCCGGCGGTGCTCGCCCAGCATGTAGCTGCACGGGCTGTTGCGGCAGCAGGGAGCAGCCCCCAGCGAGTGCAGTGGCAGGGGACCACTGCTGGAAATGGTGCACAGCCCACCAGGTTCCGGGCAGCTGCAAACCCCAGAATGGCAACAGCCTGCGGCAGCCCACACCTGCAAGTGGCCCCGGAGCAGTGAACAGCAATAGCCTGCTCCCATGAACCCAGGAGCTGATGCAAATGGTAGTAGAAGAATGAGCAACGTAGCTACAAGGCAGAGGCATGGACGGCATGCCAGGAGGGAGCGATTTCTACGGCGAGGACTGCCGGGAGCCCCTGGTGCTTCTGGGAAGAAGCAGAGACAGCAAGAGGGGGAAAGCATGCTCTCCTCCATCTTGCGGCAGCCAGGTCATCTTTTAATCTCCTATCCATTCCTTCACCCACCATCACCATCCACCACCCGGGTTTCCTCCACCCTTCATCTCATCTGCCACATCATCTTAGTCAGACTGCACCCTAACAGGTGCGGCCGGTGGCGTGAGGGGGGACCAGGAGGGTTTGTATCATCCTGTATTTTCATTGTTATATATTTTTCTATGTTAAAAGTTATTCTTTATAACTCACTCCCNGCGGCCGGTGGCGTGAGGGGGGACCAGGAGGGT
>VWZO01010256.1:0-17095 GCA_013396975.1 Bucco capensis
TGGAGCTGAGGGGCCCAGAATTGGACCAATCCTGCCATGCACAGAGGACAGGAGCCTGTCCCTCCATCCCTCTCCCAAATGGATGGGCACAGCCAGCAGCTCCTCCTGCAGCATCCCCAACCTAGAGCTGGAAATTCAGTGACACCAACACTCCCCACAGTGGCAGCCACCACTCCTAGCCATCTAGGACACTAAGGGACAGCAAGGACACCAGTGACCCCTTCCCCTGTTCAACTCCATCTCATATGCCTGAGGCTCACTCACAAGACTCAGTTCAATCTAGAAGAGCTTGGAACTGGAGCAGGTGAGGAGAAGCTGAGAGCAGAAGAATTTAAGCCACAGAACCTCTTCTATGGATATTTTCCAGCTCTATCTCTGCTCACCTGGACAGCCAAAACAGNTATAGCATCAGGTAAGACAAGAAGCAAGACAGACCCTGGGTCACCAAGACCCCCGAGGGACACAACTAACCCAGTCCTTGGTCTCCACCTGCACCAGCAGCCCCACCACAGCCCATGGCTCCTGCCTGCTGCCAGCAAGTTTAAATCCCCAATTATCACTGTAAACCTCCAAGCCAACCCCAGTGCCTCCCTGCTCATCCCCAGCCCCAAGGTGATTCCCAGAGCATCTGTTACCCACAACAGGCAGATAGCTGCAGTCACAGTATCCCAGTATGTNCAGGTGGCATTGACTTTCCCCAAAAGCAGCAAGCCATCCCTCCAGGAGCCCCCTCCCCTGTTCAACTCCATCTCATATGCCTGAGGCTCACTCACAAGACTCAGTTCAGTCTAGAAGAGCTTGGAACTGGAGCAGTTGAGGAGAAGCTGAGAGCAGAAGAATTTAAGCCACAGAACCTCTTCTATGGATATTTTCCAGCTCTATCTCTGCTCACCTGGACAGCCAAAACAGTTTCATTAAGCAAAACCAATCTAAATGATATCACAGCTACAATTTTAGTTATCAATTATTTATTATTTTAGCAAAAAACTCCTATTTCAATTATTTCTATTCCCCCCTTGCCCAGATTTCAGTGTGGCATTATTAACTGAGTTTCTATATATCACCATTCTTCATTCCTCTGCTCTTATTTTCTAATGGGTCATGAAGGATGCATCCCTATCACCTCTTGTCATCCCAATCTATGCAAAACATTTCTTTTCTTACTATTTTCAAACAAAACCAGACATGCAGACAGGGTTATGGGATTAACAGTGAGAGGACAAGAAGAAATGGCCTCAAGTTGCACCAGGGGTGGTTTAGATTAGATATTAGCAACAATTTCTTCACTGAAAGAGTGGTTATGCTTTGGCCCAGGCTGCCCAGGGAGGTGCTGGAGTCACCAGGCCTGGAGGGGTTCATAAAACATCTAGATATGGAACTTAGTGCCATGGTTTAGTGGCATGAGGGTGATAGGTTGCTGGTTGGACTTGATGATCTTGGAGGTCTCTTCCAACCTTCATGATTCTGTGATTTGGCTTTTCCAGCATAGAGGATTTTAACCCCACCAGAGGAAACCCAAAAGCACTGCCTCTGCCCAGCCCTGGGGCTGAGGTGATTCTGATACCAGCAACAGAGAACAAGCTTTGCTCTGCAGACAAAGCTGTTCCAACAGCCCCAAAGTTGGACCCAGATTCACAGCTGCACTTTCCCCTTCCCAGGGAAAAGGATCATTTGTCCAGGGCTGAAGCCCACCACATCAAGGGAGAGACTTCAAGGGATTTTAAAAGAGGCCCTAACAGCAGACTCTGCCACGCTAGGTATAGATAAAACTTGGTTTAAAAGGAAAAAGATGAATTAACCCCAACTGCCTGCCACACTCAAGAGAGCCCTCAGCATCCTTCCAGGCAGGCAGAGAGCTGGGAAGAGCAGCCAGGCTAGTCCATGCAGCATCCAGCATTGCTGCCAGGGTGAGCTAGGGAAACTCAGAGCTTCATTTCAGTACAGATCTTCTGCCTGTCACTGCAGCAAGAGAAGAATGAACTGAACCTCATGTCGCTCCAGTGGAGCAGAGCTCAGCCACAAATCCTTTACCAGGCTTTCTCTGACATGCTTTACCCCCCAGCCCTCATCACGATGGATTTTGGGACATTTTCCTTTCCTGTTTCTCTCCTTGAGCATCTCTCCTTGCTAACATACACAACAAACCCCAAATTTGGGGATATTTTCCCCAAGACTCTACAGATGCCTGCACAGACTTGGTGGTTGGCACTTACTCCCCAACCCTGCACACAGCAGGGATGCCCCATGCTCTCAACCCCTCCATGTCCATGCCCCAGCCAGAAACCAGGTCCCTCTGCACCCAGTGAACATCAGAGACCTTTGCTCTCCCACTCCCAACTCTCCCAAGCCATCTCCTGGTTCTTTGGGGCTCCATCAACCAGCAGTGATGTGCACAAACATGGCCTGAACCCTGCTGCTGCTGAACCACAGGAGCTCTGCAGCTACTGGAGAAGCAACCACCTCCTCATCCAGGAGATGACCAAGCCCAGCTCCAAGGAGAGAGGATACCCCATGCCTTCAGGCACAGTACCAGCACCCTCCTCGATGTGCTTTTGGGAATTTTATCCCCATCCATTGGAGTCTGGGATGGAAACTAGGATAGCTCATCCCTCAGCCAGGTTTGCAGCGGTGCAGGGTCTGGCCCCAGGCAAACCTTGCCCCTTCCTCTCCTTCACCTGTTTCTTACACTGGGAAGTGATAGCTCTGCTGCCAAACCCAACCCCCCTAGTGCCAGGAGAGGACTGAGGGATGGGAATGGGAACCATTGGGAGAGGAGGGGGCAGAAGCAAGGCAGAAGTGCCCCAGACAGCGTGTGCTGAGAGGCTGAGACAAATCGGGAGGGATGGGACGCGCAGCAGCAGCATCCCCTCCTCCTCCTTCTCCTCTTCCTTCTTTTCCTCCTCCTCCTCCCCCCAGCCCCAAATCTACCCACACAGCAGGAGCCAAACATCCCTTTTGTTTCCCAAATGAGAAATCCTGTCGATTTTGAGGTTTGGGTTTATGAAGGGTGAACATCTGTGCCAGGCAGAGCGCTCGCAGCCTGGCTCCCCAATCCCTGCTCCAGGCAGAGCAGCCCAAGCTGAGCACAGAGCCCAGCAGCAGGAGATGGGGAGGGGGAGACCCTCTCCTGCCCATAAACCAAACCAGATCCCACCAGGATCCTGCTGTGGAAATGCAGAAGGAAAGTGGCACTGCTCTAGTTGGGAAGTGACTTCGTTGCAGGGAAAGCAGGTTGAGGAGGACAAGGGGAGAGTAACCAGTTTGGAAACAACCCTGGAGAAGGGCAGAGCTGGAGACAACCCCGGAGAAGGGGGAATGCTGGAGACAACACTTTATAAACCCCATGACTTAGCCCCCACCCAAATCCATCTCAGCACAATAAAGAGGCTTTTTGGTTGGTTGTTTTTTTGCAGCTAGGCTTGTCACAGCACATTTCCAAAATCCACATTTCCTGCTACAAAAGTTATGGGACATTTTCCCCCACGCCCTGGCTTTATTTTCTCTCCTTCTGCCTTTTTTTTAACAGGCCCAGGGATGCTGTATTTTCTATTCCAGATCCCAGTTACCCCATGCTCCAGGGAATTTCCCTCCTGACATCCAGTCTGGCAGCATCCAGGAGGGATCAGCTAGGAGACTTTGGACTCTGGAGGAAGGACCCAGCCCACTGGGAAAGCCTCTGGGTAGCACAAAGCATCTCAACACCTCCTCCTGCCCCTCCCCAGCTGGGAGCTGGGCCAGGGATGTGGGGCCACAGGATGCTCAGCAGTGCTGGCCCCTTCTTGGGTGCATGGAGCTCCCCTGGGAGAAGGGGAGGGGGGGAATCTCAATGAAAACCAAAATAAATTACAGGTTGTTTTGGGGCATTTTGTTTTTGTTCTAGGTCCTGAGTTGCTTCCATGCTGTGCTTAGGAATAGTGAGTTTGGGGATGTGCTTCACCAGCTGGAGTAGCCCAAAAGCTAGCATGGTCCTTGTGAAAGGGCTCAGTGCTATGCAGCTCTGGGGCAACGTGGCCACCAGGACACAGCTTGGCAAATGGAACTCAAAGTGGAAGCCCTAGGCCATGGCAGAGGCTTTTTTACTACCACCCCTGCCCAAACCCTGGTCTACTTCAGCCAAAACTCCCCGATGCTCAACAAGAAACTTCATCTCTGACAGGTATGTCTCACCCTAAGTTGTCTCCTCTGCCCAGAGATGGCTCCTCCAACACCCTGGAGATGACCACAAGCCCCAAACAGCCCCAAGGCCTCTTGCCAGTTCTGCAGTGGGGCACTTTCCCCCACCCTGAAAGGTAGTGAGATGTCCCCTGCCATTCCTAGCCAGGTGTTTCCATCCTCCAGGAGCTGGGGCTGAGGCCATCGGAGAAGCTGGGAGCTAAGGTATCCCCAAAACCCCATGTCCCAGAGGTATTTGGGGACAGCCTGGTAGTCAGGATCATGCTCCCAGCAACACCTAGGAGCGTGGGGTCAAATCCAGACTGTGCATGCCACAAAGCCCATCCCATGGTGGCCAAGCCCAGCACTGTGCTATGATCCTGGCTTGTGAGGGGTGGCACCCAACGGAGCCACGAGCCCAGGACAAGCTCCAGCACACCAGCAAGCCACTCCCTGGGCTGAGAAACACTGGCAGAAGGTTTCTGGGCAAACAAAACACAATGCAGTGAACAACCTGCAGGCAGAGAACCAAAGCTAAGGGCTACCAGAAGGAGATAGTGGATCCCAGTACGTCCTTCACTCACGTCCTAGCCTTACATTTTGCATTAAGCAACCTACCTCAAGCCTTCCTCAGCTGTCCCTCTTTCCTAAAGGCATCTTTCACCCAGCCTGTGACAGCTTCTCCTAGGTGGTCCTCATCCAGATCTCTCTACAGGACAGCAAATACGAGACAGTGCCTGGCTGGCAGACTCACAGTAAGCAGGCAAAAAGAAACAAAATTCACTCACCTAAATTCTACAGTTTAAAACAAGACTCAGAGGAATCAAATGAACAGCCAGAAGGTTTTGGGGGTCAGGACTTTGATGGCTTCTATCCCACCCAAGGTGACTCTGTGGCACGACGTTCAGTTCACCCTGCCCAAGCCTGGATGGCACCGTTGGGGTTTTATGCCTTTATTAGCCTCAGTGCAGTTAAATCCCACTGGATAAATCCAGCTCTGGCAGCAACCTGGCAGAGAGGTGTGTTGAAAGAAGTTGTTTCAACACCTCCTGCTCCAGGCAAGCAGCTCATCCCGACTGATTCCAGCGGCGGCTCTGCGTTGCAACGGGAATATCGGTGTCTGGAGTGAAAACAACTCCAAGGATGGCATCTCCCTGAGCCTCAGGAGCTGCTCAACAGCCCCACACAACACACAGAGCACATACCCATCACATAGGGGGTCTTCCTCCTCCTCCTCCTCTCTAAGGGGTGGCAGGTCCCCAGTTCCCTGCCAGCCCCATCCATGTTTCCCGGCTGGCCGGTGCCAGCTCCCTGCCGGAGCCAGTCACGTGGAGGACATTTGCCAATGAGGCAGAATAAACAGCTTCCAAATCACCTCAAACCAGGGCCCCTCACAGGATATTTTGTTGGTTGGTGTTTTTTTTCCCTCTACTCTAAGACCTTAAAAAGAAATTATTTTTCTTTTGCACCTTTCCATGGTTTTGAAAACAATCTTCCCCCCTCCCCCCCCCCAAAAAGTCATTCTATCACATCTCCAATAAACAGACCTAGGTGCCTTTGGTGGAGATGGGACCAGGTGAAATTTCCTTCCACAACCAGCCTTTGCTAAAAAAAAAAAAACCAAACCAAAAGAGCATGTTTTTGCTGCTGATCCAGCCCTGGGAGTGCAGAAGGAAAGGTTCCACCAGAACATGCCGCAAAAAGACTTTTCGCCTCAAAACCAGGTGGCAAGCATCGGTTGGAGCTGGCAAACACCAAGCCCAACTCGCTTCACCCCAGCTCAGCAGAGCAGATTAAAAACATAAAGTTAGGCTTTTCGGTTGGTTGGTTAGATTTCCCTTAAAAAAGGCAAAAAAGAAGAGAGGCTCCTGACTCTGTGCCGACACATTGCCAGCTATCCCGCTCCCATCACAGCCAGCCCCGCGCTGCCGGCACAAGGCATCGTAATCCCTGCCTGACTTCCCTTCCAGCTCCAGCCCCAGAGCTAATCTCTCTTCCAGAGCAGGATCTTTATGAAATAAAAGGTGGTAGACAGACAGACAGGTTGTGTTATCCTCCTCAGCATCGTGCTGCCAGCCTCCAAAAGGGAGCAGCTCTCCTCCTCCGCTGCCTCGGAATCCTTCCCTTTCCCTGCTGCTTGTGCCGCTCGCGGACACAATTTGCTCACGGGCACTCTGATTGCCAGCAACATGTCTGAGCATCTGTGAGTGCCAAAGAGAGGTTTAAAAGGAGGAGAAGTTAAAAATAATAATAAAATAGATATATATATATATATATATAAAGCCCTCAAGCAGTGTCTTTGCTGGATTTTACACAGCAAACACTTGCAGCACGGTGGAGGGAGGTAAAAAAGAAAACAATTAGGAAGTTTTTCAAGCTATGTTCAGCCCCATCTTGAGCTACAAGTTCTAGCTGACTTGAAAAGGTGCAGCCCAGCCAGCAAGGGGAAGGTGGGGGTGAAAGTTTGGCCAGATGATAAAATGGGTGCAAGCCCTTCCCCACACCGTTCTCCCATCCCTTGGCAGAGCCCCCGTGGCTGCTCAAGAGGGTGAGCAGGACCAGCCCCACAGGGTCATAATCCAGACTGGCAACTCACTGCCAAGGTGGTGTCACGGTCCCTGGTTTTATTTGCAAGTGAGTAGTTTACTCTTGTGTTCCTCTCAAGTGCACCAGGGCAGCCAAAGTGGCACACGGAGGATTTTTTACCTCTGCCGAGGCAAACACACTCATTTCCAAGCTCCAAGTGCCTTTCCAGTTTTATTTCCCCTCTTTTCCCTACCTTCTCCTGCTAATATACAGCTTGTCCCTCCACGGGGATGATGCTCACAGTGCATCCCTCCCGGAGCAGGACTGAGTCCCACGTAACCCTCGTGCTCACGCTGGAGGAGCTGGAAATCCAAGAGGATGGGACAGGAAATTTCAACTTTCCACTTCCAGCAGCAGCAGGTGATGCCGAGGTGGCAGCAAGGTCATTCCAGAAGCCCTGCTGCAAAGTGGAAGCTGAACCCAGGATGGAGGAGGTGGAACCCCCCCCCCTCCTCACTTTTCATCCTGAGGAGATGCTGGAGTGCCAGCAGCGGGGAGCATCACCACGAGACCTCCACAAACCACCTGCCAGCCAGCAACAACCTCGAGTTCTCCCATGCTTCAAAACCACAGTGGGGCAAGGGGATGAAGGGGGAAAGTTACCTCAGTTCTCCCTTCCCTAAAAACAAGAATTTCCCTAAATACTTCAGCTCCCAAAGCCCAATTCCGCAGCGGGAAACTCGCGTCGCAAAGAGCCATAAATTCCAGTGTATTACTTTTTAAACAAGCAGCAGAAAAGCCAAAGGGAATCTCTGGGCTCTCCTGCCTTTCTCCAGTGGGAAGAATGAGCCCCATTCCCAGCCAGGGGCATGGCTTGCCCCCCACCTTGCTGCTACAAAGGCAAACCCAGCACTGCACTTCTCCAATTCGCTCCCCCCCTTCCCTGCTGGACCGACAAGAAAAGAGGAAAGGGGAGAAAAAAAATATATATAAATAATAATATAAAAGGCAAGAAGCCCCTGAAAGCCTGAGCCTTGCTACCCCCCCTCCTTTTCCCCTCAGCCCCACAGCGAGACACAAACACCAGCAGGCTCCAAGCATCATCATCATCCCCCTCTCCGGCGGCAGAAAAGAAAAGCTCCCGAGCTCTCCGGGCAGCAACTTCACAACTGAGTGCACTTGCATTCCTGTCGGGTTATTAGGAGAGAAAGGGCGAGGGCCCGCAGCAGATATTTTAGTGTCACTTGATTTTAGCCATTACACAGATTTTTTTGGGGTGGTTTTTCCACCCACTCTGCTCTTCCCTTTCCCAAGGACGATGTAAAACCGACAGGCACTCCTCTAACCCAGGGAGGTGACCGAGGCTGGACACGGTGCTTACAGAGATTTGTTATATTCTTTTATATTCTTTTCTTTCTTTTCTTTTTCCTTTTTTTTTTTCCTCCAGCTCTGAGTATCAGCCCTTTCCCCACCTCCCCCCAGCAGCAACTTTAATCCGTTTGCTTTCATTTCTCTCTTTTTGCTCAGCATTCCCCCCCTCCCCAGCCGTTCTCCATCACCTCCTCCTGCCCCAAACCAGCACCCACCGCTCCCTCCGACCTTCACTGAGTGACATTCCTGGGGTGCACAGGTTAAGGAGAGGGGGGCAGTAAGGATTATCCATGCTGATCCTGTTCTCCCACACTTTTCCCTCTCCTTGATTCGACCGAATCCAACTTGGCGCTGCGCAACCGAGCCAGTTTGGGTTTGATCACGGGAGCGATGCTCGACCCAGTAGCATCCCCCCCCCAACAAAAACAGCTTGGGATGGGGGTGGGAGAAAGCCTTCAACAAAATAACTGCAATAACTAATACATTAAAATGTTTAAATAAAAAAAAAAAGATATTATCTCAAAAGAGGTTGGTTGAGCATTGCTGGGAGCAGAGGGAATGGGAGCAGAAGGGCTCGGGAAGGCTTTTCCTCTCCTCACCCCCAGCACCACAAAAGGCAGAAGAAAGGCAGGAGGCACCGAGGGGGTTTGAGCCCTCACAAAAGCTCCCTGCCTCAGCACAGGGAATTTTGTCCCTTTTTCCACCCGCTCTGTCCCAGTTTGATTTAAGCAACCTGGAGAAGGAGGAAAAAATATAGATCATTTTTCCAACTGCAATGATTTTTTTTTTCCTCTCTCTATCCACCCATCCCTGAGGGTTTGAGTTGGATTATTTTTTTTCTCTTTTGGATGGACTTTAAGGTGAAGTGGAAATGAAAAGAGAATTAATCATGAAATAAAGAGTTAGATTTCACCCGAGCTCAAGACTTGGCTACATTTAATGGAGAAGCAGGAAAAGGGAACACATCCACAACAAGTACACCAGGACCAGAGTCACTCTTGCCTGGGTGAGGAGACACATGTTGGGTTGATTTAACATCAAATGCCTGTTTCTTCAGCATCACAGCTTTCTCGTGTAAATTTGAGTGCACAAGAAGAAAAATTTGTCAAAGTCAATCCGACTTCTGGTTTGGGTTAAAAAAACCAAGCCAACCTTTTCATATAGAAACCAGTAACATTTTTATTGTGTGCCCCACAGCTTTACAACACTGGTGGAGAAGTGAGGACTTCATCCGCTGCCGTAGTTGGTTCTGAGCCTGGTAAAAAAAGGCACATCTCTGAGGCTGGAAAAGCTGCCTGAAGGAGAGGAGTGATCCCAGGAAGGAATTCGGACACACAAATTCCTCCAGGACTATATTAAGAGCAATGAAAAACACAATCCCAGTTCAAGTTTTCCAAGCTGGCACTTTCCCGAGCACAACTCGGAGCAAAGTGGAGTTTGCAGCTGCCTCTGAATTCTTCCTGCTCTCCCCCCTAGGCACGTTTTGATCTGTATTAAAAAGGAGAGGAAAGCAGGAGGATGGGACAGAAAGAGCTCTTTGCTGGCTTGGGGGTTTTAGAGCAAAAAAAAAAGAAGAAGAAAATAAAAAAGAATTCATAATAAAAATAAAAATAAACCAAAAAAGAATGACTCCCAAATGGAAACAGAAACCCCAACTGCACTCCACTTGTTCCTTCCCGACGCACACCTTCGGAACGCAGGGCTGCCAACTCAAAGCAGATTTCCTAGCACCAAAAGAAATCTTCAGAGGCACCGGCTGCTCACACAGCACTTTCTCAAGTGCCTTTTCTTCCCGAGCTGGAGAGAGAGGGGCAGAAGGGAGAAGAGACAGAGCAGCGTTTGTTTATCAGCCGGAGCAGGGAGATGGAGCAGGGAAGAATAGAAAGCTCTGAACTTCGCCAGCGCTGGGGTTGGGAGAGCATCTCGTAACGAAGGCGGACAGCAGGGTGGGAGAATGGGATGAAAGAGGTTTGATCCAAGACTCCCAGCGACCCACCACTACAGTTTGGCTAAATGATATTTGCCCAGGAATTTTGGAATTCCCAGAAGACGACAGCTCCATAAAACAAAAACTCTTTCTGAACGCATTCTTATCGCCGAGATTCCTAGTAGCCGCTTGCCGGCAGGGTCCTAGCCATCCTGCCAAGACCTCCCGCAGGCACTGGGCATCGTGGAGAGGTCAGAGACCCCCCCCCTGAAATCCTTGGAAAAACCTTTCCCAACCTCTCTCCCTCTCTCAAACAAAGACACACCAAAACCTCACAAACTTTTGGACGAAACGCAGGGACAGGCAGAACGCGGAGCAAGGGTTTAGCCGTGCTGCCGTATCTCCCTCTCCCAGCTCTGGAATCCAAACCTGTGGGAATCGTTCAGGAATACTTTCCAGCTCGATCCCAGGCGCAAACGTTTGCTTGTCCTTCCTCTCCTCTCACCTTGCAGTTTGGGTTAGGATTTTAGAGCTGGTGGAGGATTTTCCCAGGGCGCTGCCGAAGCGATGCTGGGTCGGGCTGCAGGTTGACAGGGATGGTGAAGGCTGCTTCTCCCAAGGAACTTCCAAAGATGGGGCTCACTTTACTTATTTTATCTTAAAAGAGGGAATGGTACCCGCTGGGCCCCTCCTGGGCACAGAGCAGTGGGGTTGAGGCTGAGTTAAAACGCAACGGGGAGGGAAAAAGACGGGGGAAAAAAAACCACCCAACAACCCGGCACCCGGAATTCCAACTAAACTGCCAGGGAGAAAAGATGGGGAGGAAAAATAGGAAACACCAACAAAGGGAGCCCAGGGGCTGCTAGTAGGGTAAGAGCTGGGTATAACCCACCCGGTGCGGAGCCTCCCGGTGCCGGGGATGCGGGACCCCGCGGCAGGTCTGCAGCCGGTACCGGTAGCGCAGCTCTCCCGCCGGCGGAGCAAGTTTCCCGGTGCCTGAACACCCCTTCCCCGAGGCGGGTGGGGAGGGCTGCCCCTTCCCTCCGACCGGTAAAACACCTCGGCGGGGTTNTCTCCCCCCTAGGCACGTTTTGATCTGTATTAAAAAGGAGAGGAAAGCAGGAGGATGGGACAGAAAGAGCTCTTTGCTGGCTTGGGGGTTTTAGAGCAAAAAAAAAAGAAGAAGAAAATAAAAAAGAATTCATAATAAAAATAAAAATAAACCAAAAAAGAATGACTCCCAAATGGAAACAGAAACCCCAACTGCACTCCACTTGTTCCTTCCCGACGCACACCTTCGGAACGCAGGGCTGCCAACTCAAAGCAGATTTCCTAGCACCAAAAGAAATCTTCAGAGGCACCGGCTGCTCACACAGCACTTTCTCAAGTGCCTTTTCTTCCCGAGCTGGAGAGAGAGGGGCAGAAGGGAGAAGAGACAGAGCAGCGTTTGTTTATCAGCCGGAGCAGGGAGATGGAGCAGGGAAGAATAGAAAGCTCTGAACTTCGCCAGCGCTGGGGTTGGGAGAGCATCTCGTAACGAAGGCGGACAGCAGGGTGGGAGAATGGGATGAAAGAGGTTTGATCCAAGACTCCCAGCGACCCACCACTACAGTTTGGCTAAATGATATTTGCCCAGGAATTTTGGAATTCCCAGAAGACGACAGCTCCATAAAACAAAAACTCTTTCTGAACGCATTCTTATCGCCGAGATTCCTAGTAGCTGCTTGCCGGCAGGGTCCTAGCCATCCTGCCAAGACCTCCCGCAGGCACTGGGCATCGTGGAGAGGTCAGAGACCCCCCCCTGAAATCCTTGGAAAAACCTTTCCCAACCTCTCTCCCTCTCTCAAACAAAGACACACCAAAACCTCACAAACTTTTGGACGAAACGCAGGGACAGGCAGAACGCGGAGCAAGGGTTTAGCCGTGCTGCCGTATCTCCCTCTCCCAGCTCTGGAATCCAAACCTGTGGGAATCGTTCAGGAATACTTTCCAGCTCGATCCCAGGCGCAAACGTTTGCTTGTCCTTCCTCTCCTCTCACCTTGCAGTTTGGGTTAGGATTTTAGAGCTGGTGGAGGATTTTCCCAGGGCGCTGCCGAAGCGATGCTGGGTCGGGCTGCAGGTTGACAGGGATGGTGAAGGCTGCTTCTCCCAAGGAACTTCCAAAGATGGGGCTCACTTTACTTATTTTATCTTAAAAGAGGGAATGGTACCCGCTGGGCCCCTCCTGGGCACAGAGCAGTGGGGTTGAGGCTGAGTTAAAACGCAACGGGGAGGGAAAAAGACGGGGGAAAAAAAACCACCCAACAACCCGGCACCCGGAATTCCAACTAAACTGCCAGGGAGAAAAGATGGGGAGGAAAAATAGGAAACACCAACAAAGGGAGCCCAGGGGCTGCTAGTAGGGTAAGAGCTGGGTATAACCCACCCGGTGCGGAGCCTCCCGGTGCCGGGGATGCGGGACCCCGCGGCAGGTCTGCAGCCGGTACCGGTAGCGCAGCTCTCCCGCCGGCGGAGCAAGTTTCCCGGTGCCTGAACACCCCTTCCCCGAGGCGGGTGGGGAGGGCTGCCCCTTCCCTCCGACCGGTAAAACACCTCGGCGGGGTTGCGGGGTGCGGCGGAGACCCCCGTGCCTACCCCCGGGCGCAGCGAGGACCCAGCCACAAGCACAGCGAACCCCCCCGCACCTCGGTTCAACCAGTCCCCAGCTCCTCTTCCCTTTGTCCGGACGCCGCAACAAACTTCCGAGCACTGGGGAACGGAGCCGGATCAGGGAATGGGGAACGGGACACAGCACGGACCTGCCGGTAGGGATGAGAACGTGTGGATGGGTGTGTGGTGGGGGGGTCCCGAACCCCCCTTTCCCCTTCGCCGGCAACATTTGGGGCAGCGCTTACCCCCGGTGTGTGTGTATGCGTGTGTGAGACCCTCCCGGTGCTATCCCGGTGCCGCTCTCACCCACCTTGGTCTCGCCGAGCTCCGGGCTCCGCTCCAGCGGCGGGCATGCGGCCGCGCCGCCTCTCACCTCCCCCCCAAACTTGGGACGGGGTGAGTTCAGCAACGGCGCGGCNCCCCCCGCTACTTTTCCGGGGGGTGCGCAACCCCCCCTGCCTGCCCTTGTGGGGTTTGGGGGGAAGGCGATGTGCCCCAGGCTCTGCCCCTTCTCCCCGACTCTGTGTTTTGCTCATTAACGCCTGTGCTAATTGGATTTTGGTCCTCCTTGGACATGGTGATGGTTTGAGGAAACTGAGGCACAGGGATGCTGGGGGCAGAGGCAGGACAGTCAGTGACCCTGTTTTAGAGATGGGGACAGCGAGGTGCTGAGCTGGTGGCCCTCTTCCACCTCCCTTCCTCTTTGGCTCTGTCACACCCCAACATCCTGTCCCACCTCAGGGAGAGGATTCCCAGAGCATCCCTAGGGGACCAGAGCCCATGTCAGGGTGCTGGACCCAAGCCAGCACCTGGATGCTGGATCCCAAAACATCACCCAGACGTAGGAACCAAAACATCACCCACGTTAGACACTAAACCATCATCCTGATGCAAGAGTCAAACTACCATCCAGATGCTGAATGCAAACCATCATCCAGATGCTGAACTCAAACCATCTCCAGGATGCTGGACACCAAATCACCACATAGGTGCAGGACTCTAACCATCACCCAGATGCTGCAATCAAACCATCACTCAGATGCTGAAGCCCAGAGCATCTGGGTTGGGGTTGATTTGGTCCAAATCTCACATGGAAGGAGTGGAATAAAGTTCTCCACCAGGTGCCAAAGCTGGTGGGTTTCAATAGCACCAAAGTGGGAGCACTCTGTGTCTCCCCTGCTTTTACTTCAAAAGTAGCTACTTTGAAATTCCTTTTTTTCTGGACAGATAAAACAGTTTTATAAGGTGAAACTAGAATAGAAGCATTTCAACCCAGCTGGCTTATTTTTTTCCTGTACTTTAATTTTTCACAGGAAAACTAGTTTTAAAGAAAAATAATTTATTCTTGAACTCAAGCTCTGGACCTGGGAATTCCAATGTGATGGAAAAGCTACTTCCCCCCAGCTACAAGCTCTGGTGACCCCAACAAAGATCACAGCAAACGCATTGGGAAAGAAGAAAACCCTCCCCTTGAGAGGACAAAGAGCAAGGGCAGGGCTGCCTCCTAAAGCCAGGTCCTAACCCAACCCTTCTGGAGGCCTGGGATTTTCCAGAGGGTTTGGCTTGTTCTCAGGCAGTTCTGGGGCTCCCAAGTGATGAGTGTTTGCTGCACACTCACTTCTGCAGAAGCAGGTCCTGACTTTCTTGGAAGGACAGCCTCTCCCCAGGAGGGTTTCTCAGAAGCAGGGTGCAGCAGCCCTGCTTCCTGCTCTCCTGCAGCCAGGGACAGCTTTCCCTTCTTCCTCCCAGTGAAAAGGCACAGGAGAATCCCTCTGGCCAGCCCTTGCCCTGCTCTCTGCCTTCAGCAGTGTTTTTTCCATGGCAGGAAAGGGATTTGTGGCCTTTTAGTGCTTAGTAGAAAGATGGGGACAGACTTTTTAGCAGAGCCTGTTGGGACAGGATAAGGGGTAGTGGTTTTAAGCTAAAAGAAGGAGATTTAGATTAGCTAGAAAGAAGACATTTTTTTAAGCCCAGGTTGCCCAGAGAGGTGCCAAGCTGCCACATCCCAGCACTATGAAGGCATTTTCCCCTTTATTTACCTATTTCTTTGCTCAAAAGGGAAACTTTAAAGAAGGCATTAGGAAGAGGGGAAGTTCTCCATCCTTTCTGTGCTCACTCTTCAGAGATACAGGATACCCCAAATCTATTTCAGGGCTGAGTACCACCTAGGACATTGAGCAGCTTGCCAGCTCAGACTAGATCCAAACCCATGAAGATTTGGCAGCTCTGAGACTGCTGTGATGAGTTTGCTCCCCACACACCAAGGGGCAGCCCCACAGAGCTTTGTCCTTTGCTCCTCCATCATTCCCTGAGGTAGCTTTGACCCACAGCAGCCCAGCCAAGGCACTGTAAGCCACTGCCTGCTCCCAGCTCAGCTCAGCTCAGCTCAGACAATCCTCTTCAGGCATTTTTGTGGGTCCAAGGAGTTTTATTTCCCTCCTAGCTACAAGAAATCTCTTTTCCCATTCCCCTGCCCAAATTTATAACCCTAATTAACACTCAGTGTTTTCTACTCCAGGAGTTATTCACCCCAATATCTGCCTACGAAAACCCAGAAAATGCATAGAGATATATATATTTTGAATCCCAAACTGGCACTTTTCTGAGTGAAAAATAGCTCTGAGCGATGAGCATTTGTCAAACCTGTGCTTGCCCTCTTTTCTCCACATAAGAATAGCCCCTTTGAAGACATCAAATAGCATCTGAGAGGGAAGGATTTGCACAAAAAGACGTGGGCAGCCTTCCACCGAGGGGAGTTTGTGAATTGAGCCTGGCCCAAAGATCCTTCTTTGTTCACTGGTGTCAGCCAGGGCGGGGAAAAAAACAGGAGTGAGGAGGAATGGGAGTGAGGAGACATGACTTGACCTCTGGGTTTTGGTTGGGAGCTCAGTGGGGTTTGGGTCTCTGAGGGATCATCTCACCCCTGCTGCAGCTGGCAAGCTGATGGCCATGGGGACATGAAGGATGCCAAGAGGGTGACAGCAAGAGAGAGCATCACTGCTCATGCTACAGCACTGAACTCCCACAAGAGAGAGAGAAGGAGGGGAAAAAAAAGGGAAGGGAAGGGAAGAACTTCCTTTTGTTCTGCAACAGGCAAAGCTTCGGGCATGTGTCACCTCCAGAAGGGCGTCAGAGAGGCAGCAGGATTTATAGCTCTTGGATAAAAGGTTTTTTGCATAATGTCTGCTCATAAAGCCCTGAGACACGTGGCTGGAGGAGCAGGAGGTGGTGTGGGGTAAGTGATGTGTCCCAAACGTAGTTTCCCATTGTTTCTTCTAAGGAATTACACATCCCACCTCTTCCCAAGCTCATCCTTGCTAACCTGCCTCTGAGATTCATCTCCAAGCTCTTCTCTGTGGGAAAGAAGTTCTCCTGGCAAAGTTTAGGGTTTGGGTTTGGTTGGTGTTTTTTTTAATCTCTTCCTGAAAATGTCTGTTCTTCTAACCAGAACATCAAAGCTGTGTTAAAAGTGAACACTTTCCCCCAAAAAGGTATCAATCCTGTGCTTGCCTGGCATGGGAATGTGTTCAGCTTGCTGTAAGGGTGATAGAAAGCTGAAACCTGCTGTGGAAAAAAGGTCACTTTTGGCCTTTGTCCTAAATCCCACCCAAGGCAAAGCAGCTCCATCATAGACAGAATCCTCAGCCTTCCAGGAAAGTCCTTCCCAAGCTGGATCCAGAGGCTGTTTGCCACAGGCTTGGCCATTTCTGGCAGATGGAGCATGGCAAACACCTCTTTTGTTTTGCTATTTTTAGTTCTATGGGAAGAGTAAGTTCAAAAAAGCAAAGCTGACCTGTCTAGAGAGGCTCAGTGGGGAAAAAATGATCTCTGTTTGGTGATGTGACCAAGTTCCCCTGAATTCTTCTACTCCCTGCCCTCTCTTGGATTTTCTCCCTTCTTCTTTCAAGGCAAAATAAAGAAACACAAATATGGAAAGAAGACAACTAGGAAATGGGAAAAGAGGGAGAACAAGTGAAGAAAGTTACTTTTTCCCTTCCAGCTCCAAATATACCCCAAATTCTCATCCTTTCCAAGGTGGATATGTCAACAAATGAGTAGAAAAGCTGTTTCCCCCCCCCCCCAAAACACACCAGCCATTTTCACTTGCAGCACCCACTCCATCACCACCCTGAGCTTCACCTCAGCAACACTAGCACCTAAGGTGCCCTCCTGGGGATTCACAGCAGGATGAGGACCAGGATGCAGGATTAGTGTGCATCTAGGTGCCCTCCTGGGGATTCACAGCAGGATGAGGACCAAGATGCAGGATTAGTGTGCACCTAGGTGCCCTCCTGGGGATTCACAGCAGGATGAGGACCAGGATGCAGGATTAGTCTGCACCTAGGTGCCCTCCTGGGGATTCACAGCAGGATGAGGACCAGGTTGCAGGATTAGTCCTCCCTGAGATAAACCCACAGCTCTGGATGCTGCATCCCCCAGTCGGCACCAGCCTATTGAAGTTGTGTTCC
>VWZO01010256.1:21502-33137 GCA_013396975.1 Bucco capensis
AAGAGGAGGGAAAAGATAAGGAGGAGGAGAAGGAAGAAGAGGAGGAAAAGAGGAGATGGAGAAGGAGGAGGAAGAAGAGCAGGAAAAAGAGAAGAAGGAAGAAGAGGAGGAAAAAGAGAAGGAGGAGAAGGAGAAGAAGGAGGAGGAGGAGGAAGAAGAGGAGGAAAAGAGGAAGAAGGAGGAGAAAGAACAGGAGGGAAAAGAGAAGAAAAAAGAGGAGGGAAAAGAGAAGGAGGAGGAGGAGGAAGAGGAGGAAAAGAGGGGAAGAAGGAGAAAGAAGAGGAGGAGAAGGAGGGGAAGAAGAAAAAGAGGAGAAGGAGGAGGAGGAAGAAAAGGAGGAAAATGAGAAGGAGGAGGAATAAGAGGAGGAAGAGGGGAAAGAGGAGAGGGAAAGGCAGTGAAATCTCCAGTGCTGCAGCTGAGATATCACTCAGATGGAAACCTGAGTTTGGATGAAGGCTCTGGAGGTCAGGATCTGGCCTCCAGCAGTGGGACAGGACATAGAGGAAGAGAGAAGCAACCCCCAAATGCAGGACAGCAGGAAGCCATCCTCTCTCTCTCTCTCCAGAGGGAGCAAAAAAGTGCTTTGTTTGGGGCTGGAGTTTGATTTCTCCCTCTGCTTCCCCCACTTCACTTTCACACAATCCCAGAATGGTTTGGGTGGGAAGAGACCTGAACCTCCCCACACCCAATAATTCCCAATCCTTGCTGGTTTGCTGCAGAGAGGAACTGCCTCTGGCATCCCTTGGCAGGGAAATGGGCAGGGATGAGATCATCAGAGGGTGACTGTGAAAGCTGAGCAAGGATTTACTGGAAGAGAGCTTGGATTCAGCAAGGCTGCTGGTGAAGTGCTCAGGCAAGGGGCTGGGAGGATGTATTTCTATGCTGGGCTGAATCAGAGCTGCACCCCTCAGCTCCTTGGGAATATATTCCCCACACCTCTATCTTGCAGAAGCTTTGAAGGATGCAAAGATCTAGTAGGGGGAAAAAAAAGGAAATATAAGTCAAGTCCTTACCAGTTTTCTTTTTCTTCCCCAAACTCACTGCAAGTTGAGAATTCAAGTTACCAGCACCCAACTGGGCATCTTGGGTGCTCACTGGGATAGTTTGCTCCAGATCCTTCTTTGTGGCACTCACTTCATAGCTTTGACTGCCACAGAAAGCCATAAAAACTAAGGTTTCCCAGAGAAAAAAAACTCTTCATGTTCTTTCATGACCTTTGTTCAACACCGACCTAATTTCACTCCAACTCTGGCACAGGCTATTCCTGAGGTGGGAGGAGAAGTAGCATTCCAAAATTGGGTCAGTTTTCATTAGAAATGCTTCCGTTTACTAATAGTTTTTCATTTGTTGCAAGGACTCAGATCCACTCAGAACATAGAGGGGACTGGCTGCTGCTCCTGGCTTGAGAAATGGGTTAATCTTCCTGGGAAATCACTTGCACCACTGTTGATGTTCAAGGACTTTCTGGCTCTTAGCTAAGATCTTTCTCCCCCCGCCCTCCCCCCAAAAAAAAAGGCTCAGATGGATGTGGTACCTCCATGCTACACAATGCCTTTTTGATGGCTGCACCTTCCTGAAGCTCCTGAGCTGGATGTAAGGAGTTGGGAGGGAGGAATGCTGCTCAGAGCTAGGCTCTGGTGCTTGTGCCCATGTTGGTTCATAGGCAGGAGCTATGTGTTGGTCAGGGAGGCTCAAGTCCAGCTGCAGGGATGCAGGAGGGAAAGATGAAAGCAACTAGGAAGCTGAAAGATCCCATACCCTGACCTAATTCAGAGCCTAATCCAAAGCTTGCCCTAATCAGGGGGATATGAATCTTTCAGTCTGATCCTGTTCTCCCCTCAAGTAAAGCAAATGGGAAAATGCATTGGGATTGAGGAGCTGGGGGCCAGCTGCCACAGGCTCCACACTGGGCTTGGAGCAGGGCTTGGGCTGTGGGAAGGGACTGGGACCTCAGGTCTGGTCCCCAGAGAGGTGAGAGCTACAAAACTTCACTTTTTAGAGCTGGTCAAGACAGGATCATAGAATCATGGAGTGGTTAGGGTTGGAAGAGACCTTAAATACTATCTAGTTCCAATCCTCCCGTCATTGGCAGGGATGCCATCCTCTAGAGCAGGTTTTCCAGGGCCCATCCAACCTGGCATTGAACATTCCTAGGGATCCACAACTTTCTCTGGGCAACCTGTGCCAGTGTCTCACTACTCTCTGAGTAAGGAATTTCTCTCTAACATTTAACCTAACCTTAGCCTCTTCCAGTTTAACACCATCACCCCTTGTCCTGATAAAGTCTCTCCCCACTTTTCTGCTCAACTCCTTGAAGCACTAAAAGGCTGTACTAAGGTCTCCCTGGAGCCTCCTCTGCAATACTGGGGCCAGCTCTGGNAGCCTCACAGAGGAGATGATGGAAAACACAAGCATGGGAGAGAAGATGCATCCAGAGAGCAGCAGAGCCCACGGAGCCTCCGATGAATCCCTGTGCGAGCCTGGGGCTGGAGGAAACCCAGCGAGGTGGAGAGGGAGGCAGAGCCAAGCCCCCGGCGCTCAGCCCTAATGTGCCCATTACGCAGCCATTTCACGGGACACTTAGGACTCAATTTGCAACGCGGCTCAGGAAGGGAAATTGGGCACATAATTCCTTCTCTCTCCCCCCTTTCTCCCGAGCAATAACCGGGAGCAGCTCACTTCGTTCCGCTCCAAGCCTGCATCCAGTTAGCGCTCACCGGATGCTGCGGGTGCCGGGGCCACGTGTCTGCATCCCACCGGATCCCGATGGAAAGGGAGAGATGTGGGATTTAAGGACACGGTTTAGTAGCATTGAGGGTGTGTGTGTGTGTGTGATAGGTTGATGGTTGGACTTGATAATCTTCGAGGTCTCTTCCAAGCTGAATGATTGTGTGAAGGGGCAGCGAGGTGAAGCTAGGGAAGGGGCTGACATCCTTAGGGATGCTCCATGGCTCTCTGCTACACGGCAGCCCCGCAGCACAGTGGCAGCAGGCTGTTCTCATTACAGCCCAATGAGGCTGTTTACTCACCCAGCTGGAGACAGTTAGAGAGTGATAAATAATGAAAGAGAAAACATGATTTTCC
The DNA here is from genome assembly GCA_013396975.1 of Bucco capensis. Taxonomy (NCBI): domain Eukaryota; kingdom Metazoa; phylum Chordata; class Aves; order Piciformes; family Bucconidae; genus Bucco; species Bucco capensis. The sequence goes on from VWZO01010256.1 coordinate 24,590, forward strand.
CCTCTGTGGTTTCTATTTGTGTAACCATATGTCACAGCTCAACACAGCAGTGTGGAGGGTTTTTTTTCTGCTCTCTTCAGGAAAGAGTGGATTTTTTGTTTTCCATAGAGTGGCTACTTTTTTTCCCCAACTTTTTTTTTTCTCCACTTTTCTTTGTTGTTTGTTTTTTTTTTCTTTCTTTCTTTTTTTTTCCCTCTGGTGCAGTGACAAAAAGATTTCTGTTGGTTTGCCTGTGCAACTCATTCCTGTTCAGTCTCCTTCAAGTCTGCCTTGTCCCAGGAACTGGGAAGCTTTGATAGGACTCCTCTCAGCTTCTTTTCAAGTACCTGTCAGTGAGCTGCAGGGAGAAGAAACAGCTGAGAACAAGCTGGTGGAGGAACACCCTGAGAAGAGCTAAATCTGCAGCTTACTCAGGATGCAGCAACTTTCTACCAGAGCATAAAACTCATCAGAGTTCTCCCTGGCAAGGGAAGGGAAGGTTAAGTGAGTGATAACTGGGAGAAGCTTGCAAGCAAGGCTCATAGTCTCATAAGCTGGTTTGGGTTGGAAGAGACCTTGAAAGCTCATTAGTTCAACTCCCCTGCAGTCAGCAGGGACATCTGCAACTAGATCATTTGCTCAGAGCCCCAAACAACCTGACCTGGAATGGTTGCAGGGATGGAGCATCTACCACCTCTCTGGTCAACCCCAACTCTCTCAGCTTGTCCTCACAGCCCTCAGATCATTTTTTGACCCCTTTTGGCCCTGCCCCACCAGGTCCATGTCTCTGCTGTGCTGAGGATTCCCCAGCACTGCAGGTGAGATCTCCTCAGAGCAGACAAGAGGAGTACAATCCCCTCCCTGCCCTACTGGCCACATCTCAGATGGACACAGCTCTTCCTCTGAGGGCAAGCACTCCCAGCACCATGCCCAGCCTCAGGCACCAGCAGGGAGATCTCAGTGTGCATTCCCTCCACACATGCCCTGGATGAGGGGCAGGTCCCTGCAAGGCTCCTCTCCCATCCTGCCATGTACCACACATCTTCCTCCTGCAATTCTCCCTCCAGCTTCCCTCAGTGCCACAGCTCAGCTCCTGGTGTCTCTTCTCCTGCCATGCCCCTGGAGGCTGTAGTTTATTGTTTGGAGGTCTTGGCACACTCTGCTACTGAGTTTCCTTCAGAGTGCTCTCAGCTAGGGGTGTGAAATGAAGCTATTTTGCCCTAGCAAGTTCTCCAGCTTCATAACATCCTCTTCCTGCAAGATACATCCTTTTGGGAGAGCAATTATCCCAGTGACCTCATCCATGTCTGCAGCATGAGGTCACCAACGTTTGAGGAGGTACACACCTAGCCTGGCCCAAACAGGGTGTGCCAAGGAGCTTGGCTTCATCCCATCCTGGCATTTGGGCTCACTCCAGAGCTCAATCCCATCATGGAGGAAACTGGCAATTAGTTGTAGTGTGTTCAAAAAGCATGGAGATGTGCTGCTTGGGGACATGGCTTAGTGGTGAGCATGGGAGTTAATGGTTGCACTTGGGATGCTGGTGGCTGAGAAGCTGCCCATGAGCAAACAGTGCACGCTGGCAGCCCAGAAGCACAATGGCATCCTGGGCTGCAGCAAGAGAAGCGTGGCCAGCAGAGCCAGAGAGGTGATTCTGCCACTGCACTCTGCTCTGCTCACACCTCCTCTGCAATACTGGGTCCAGCTCTGGAGCCCTCAACACACAAAGGCCATGGAGCTGATGGAGCAGGTGCAGAGGAGGCCACGAGAATGCTCAGGGGCTGCAACACCTCTGCTCTGAGGACAGGCTGAGGGAGCTGGCATTGTTCAGCCTGGAGAAGAGAAGGCTTCAGGGGAACTACTAGTGACCTTCCAGGACCTAAAGGGAACTTGCAAGCAGGCTGCAGAGGGCCTGTTTGCAAAGGCCTGCAGGGAAAGGACAAGGGGCAATGGTTTAAATTGGAGAAGAGGAGATTTAGAGTGGCTATTAGAAAGAAGTTGCTCCCCACGAGGGTGGTGGAACACTGGCCCAGGTTGCCCAGGGAGGTGGTTGAGTTGCCATCCCTGGAGGCATTGCAGGTGAGGCTTGCCAGGGCTCTGGGCAAGCTGCTCTAGTTGGGGATGTCCCTGGCCACTGCAGGGGGGTTGGAGTAGATGAGCTCCAGAGGTCCCTTCCAACCCAAACCATTCTAGGATTCTATGATTTTCCCATGCAATTGTGTTAGATAGGGTTCCCAGGTGATGGACATCTTCTCCAGAGGCTGCAGACTCCCTCCAGAAGTCATGCAGGTGCTCTCCAGGATGGCACCTGCACTGCTGTTCAACATGAGGCAAGAGGATTTGAGGTTCATCACCTCCTAGGTGCTGTGACCCACAGCAGAAGGTGACAGAGGTGAAGAGATTCCTTGTCCCACCTTGGCCAGGAGAGTCCCCAGAGGCTGCAGGAGCTGCTGGGCAAGCATCCACAGCTCCTTTACAGAGCACAAAGCTTTTGTGCTGAGAGAGGTGTAATAAGGCACAAGGCAACCAGGGATGGTGAGCAGCAAAGGTTTGGTTTGCAGAGGCAAAGGGGCTTTAATATGAAATAACCTCAATTAACCTCCAACAAATTCCCAACCCTTATTTTTGTGATGCTTGCAGGGACAGAGGAGCAGGTTTGGGCTGGAAAAATTGCTGGGGCATGGAAGGGAGTCAGGGGAAGCAGCAAGGTCCATCTTCCCCCAGTCTCCAGCTCAAACCCTGCAATGAGAGCTCACTAGGACCTGAAGCAAGATGATACTGATTTAACTCTGTTAAATTGCTTTTAAAAAGGACAACACCATCAATACTAGAAGTGTATGGTTCAGCCTGACAGCTGGGCTGCTTTTGCTGGGATGTGGTGGCTCCAGTCTGGGTAACACTTGATTTTTGTCAGCATCTAGGTGAATTGGAGCATGTTTTTGACAATGATCTCATTGTTGGGACCTCAGCTCCAAGCCATGGAGGATGCTGGTGAGGTCTCATCCCATAATCACTGCTGTCTGCTACTAGAGCAGATCACAGAATCATGAAGGTTGGAAGAGATCTCCAAAGATCATCAAGTCCAAGCATCTCCCTATCACCCCCAGGACACTAAACCATGGCCCTAAGTGCCACCTCTTGATGTTTTATGAACCCTTCCAGGCATGGTGACTCCAGAACCTCCCTGGGCCAATGTCTAATAACTCTTTCAGTGAAGAGATCTCTCCTTACATCCAATCTAAACCTCCCCTGGTGCAATTTGAGCTAGGAATGCCAAGGGCACTGCAATGTGTGTGTGGGGAGGGAAGCAGAGGCTGAGCTTCTCTTTTCCAGGCACACTGGAATTACCTCACACAAAACCTCTGGAGAAATGGTTTTCTTCCCTTTTACCAAGTGCTCAGCCCTAGGAGGAGGTGTGTTTGCTAAATCTAATTGAGGTAATTCAAACACAGTGAAGGCCTTTGGGGTTCTGCTTGTGGGGATTAGGTATCATTGCTAACATGGTGATTACACACTGAGCAACAGGACCTGCACCCTGCTGAAGGCAGGTGGACTGATGGGTCACTGGCTTGTGTTTCAGGAGCTCTTTGTGAGGGAGATATGATACTTGGTGCTATTTCAGCACAAAGAGACTTTCAGGCCTAGTGCAGCCTCCCCCAAAAGCTACAGCAATGCACCAGGCAGGTAACTGATGCTACTCAGCTTCCTACACTCACCTAATCACTGCCACAGCTCTCCTCAGGGACCTGTTTGGCCCCTGGGAATTCTAGGATCATAGAATCATGATGCAGTGCTAGCTGCATGGGTGGGTGAGGAGAAAAGCAGACAAGGCTCCTCCAGAGCTGCTCTCCTGCAGCAGCCCCTGGCCCAGGGATATGTCTATCACTGAACATTTACAGCCTCCCATCAATGGCAGGTTGGGCAAAATCCTCTAGCCTGTCATTATTCTAACAACCTGACAGTAAAATTGGTATCTGCTGTCCTGGGGTGATGGTTTCATCTCCTCCACCTCACTGGGTGCTGCTGCCAAACACTAGCAAGAGGCAGCAACATCCTTCCTACACCCATCCCTGAGATGACCAGAGCTCACAGCTGCCAAATAAATACCAGCTCCAAGCCCTGGCTGCTGTGCTGGAGCATCCAGCATCCTGGCATCACAGCTCCCAACCCCATCCCCCTTCTGCTTGCATCCTGCCCCAGGGGAAGCTCAGCGCTTTGCTGGAGGGCACGGAGTGAATCATCCGGTAACACAGAAATCTCCGAGTCCTCTTTAGATGTCCCAGGAGGAGGCAGATCTGAGGGAAGGCAGCCGAGAAGATGCCTGCAGCAATGTCAGTGCTAGAACAGCCAGGCTGACAGGATTCAGAGCAGGGATTAAGGTTGGGATCAGGGATGTGGGGGGAAATGAAGAAAGGCTCTGGCTTCCAGGCACACCTCTGCTATGTTTGCCTTCTTGTTTGCTTGGGAGGAGGACAGGCTCCTGGCTTTAAAAAGCTCCAGATTGCCTTCCAACGAGACTGGGGAAGGGGCTGNCTCCTGGAGAGGCTGAGGTTCACCAGAGACATGGGTGAGGAGAAGGAAGGATGCACTTGGGCACCTTCTGCTGTCCCTGGAGCAGCTGGACCAGTTGGGCAGATCCGATGGGATGATGCAGACTGGCCCAGGCTGCCCAGGAGCCTGTGGAGTCTCCTTGTCTGGAGATATTCCAGAGCTGCCTGGACACATTGCTGTGTGAGCTGGTCTAGGTGCTCCTGCTCTGGCAGGGGGGTTGCACTAGATGATCTTTCTAGGGCCCTTCCAACCCCTGACATACTGGGATACTGTGATACTGCATGGAGCAGCCTGGGCAATATTTGCCTCTTCAGAAAGGTTTCTGAAATGCTACTGCTCCACTTGCTGACCAGGCTTTTCCCACTTCCATTCCCTGCAGTGCTTCTCAGCAAGGATATCTCTGCCTCCTGCCCAGGCACATCAGGCTGGTGACAACTTTCTTACCAACTCCAAATCTCTCTGCTCCATCATTGCCCATGGGAAAGCAGAGCAGCTGCCTCTCCTCATGCTAAAAGCAGGACCACAGGTCATGGGAATCTCAAGGAGAGCAAGAAAGGAGAAGGAAAAACCAGGCTAACTGTGCACCTCACTTGGCTGCAGGAAACTGGGAGCACCCCAACAACTGCTGCCTGTTCCCTACTTGCTTTCCAGCATGGCCCCAAGAAGAGATTCAGCCATTTGTCACCTAGAATCACAATTCTTACATTACCCTAGGCTCTTCCATGCCCTTGAACCTAGGTAAGCAGGCCTGGAGGTCCAACCCTTCTCCAGGCTGCTCCAGGGTCCTCCTCCCCTGGTTGCAACTCTGCTAAGGTAGCAGTCCCCAAAGGGCAAGAGCTGCTGCATTTGCCCTGGGGCAGCTAGGGAAGAGAGGAGACAGCAAAAGTTTGATGCTGGGGAAAGCAAAACCTACCTAAAGTTGTATTGATAAAGTCTCACCTGCTTCTGACCCAGATGGAGCAGGTTGAATGTGCTTGGGTAGGCTAAAGGCTGATCTCAGCCTCTCTTTTCCCCATAGCTGAGTGATCCCAGACACTGGAGCAGGGTCCTTGCTGTGTGCCCTCAGCTATTCCTCCTGCTCTTATCTCTGGGGGAGGGAAGGGGCTGCAAGCTCCCTCTGTGTCCTGCAGTCCCAAACACTCTCCAGAGCACCACTGGAGCTGCTTTCATCCACCAGCTCCACAGCCAGCCACCATCCAGGCAATGTTTCCAGTCAAAGCCAAGCTAGACTTCATTCCCTTTAGCTTATTTCATACAATTGTTATGGTTGGAGAAGATCTCTGAGATCATCCAGCCCAACTCTACCATGCTCACCACTAAACCACATCCCCAAGCACCACAGCTCCATGCTTTAACTCTCCATCTTCCTCTCCATCTTCCTCTCCTCTCCCACACAGAGCACTAACTTTCTCCCCAGTGTTTCCCACCCTCCTCCCTTCCCTCCTGGGGTCTCCTGCTTGTCCCACTGCAGCGACTCAAGGATGCAGAGCTCCATCACAGCCCCAGAGCTGCTCAGGAAAACATCATCTGGTATCATTCAAGAGGGAATTGCTCCAAGCTGTAACAGGAGAGGTTTAGACTGGATATTAGGGAAACTTCTTTCCCCAGAAAAAGTGGTCAGACACTGGCCTAGGCAGGTGGTTGAGTGCCCATCCCTGGATGTGTTTCAGAAGCAGTTAGCTGTAGTGTTGGGGGATATGGTTTAAGGGTGAACTTTGTAGAGTAGTGTTAATGGTTGGACTTGATGACCCCAAAGGTCTTTGCCAACCTGAATGATTCTGTATGGTTTAGGCACTCAAACATCCTTCTCCTATTCCTCCCTCATCCAACTCTCTCCTTCCCAAGCTCCCTCTCCACTTTCCATCCCCATCAAGTCACAAAAAGCCACTAAGTCTTTCCCTTCATATCCCTCTTTCCCCTCCATTCGCAGTAGCCAACCTTCTAGTTTCAAGGGGTTGGTTGGGGTTTTTTTTTCCCCACTTCTTTCCTAACCCCTCTCTCCTCCCTTTTATTTCTTTTTTTTTGTGTATAATTTAAGTTTTTCTTTTAACTTTCAAGGTCAACAGGGACAGACAATGCCACCAGTGCCTGTTTGATATGTGAGCGCTATTGGCGTCCATTGCCACCGTTTCCCTGGAAACACAGTAACCATTAATTTTCAATTAAAGGAGACAAAAAGCCCAGTGACAGCTCCAGGTCTGCTGAAGATGTCAAGAATCCTGTATTAATATACAGCAAGAGAGCATAATTGTGTGTCCATCTTCCCCCAGCAACGAAAATGGAGGGATAATTACCAGCTCGAAAGCCACTCTGTAATTTTGTTCTTACTGTCACCACAACCCTACATATTAGCATAAATTAAAAGCAGGCTTTATTGTTACCAAAGTGCATTGATATTTCCAGCCTATTTTCTTCTTTTTAACTGTTTGTTGTTGATGAGTGACTCCTGGACACATGGTGAGTGAACCTCCCCAGGAGCCATTCAGATGGCAGAAAGTCATGGGTGAAGCTTTAAGCTGCCACCCAGGTGGAAGGAAGGGAGGGAAGGAAGAAGAGCATGAGGATGCATGGATAAATCCCAGAGTGGTTTGTAGCTCTCTTCAATCCTCAGCTGAGCTCTTCTTCCCAGCCCAGCTCAGCTGCTCCATGGAGTGGTGGTGGTAGGGAGCATCTCCTCCTCCTCCAGCTTCCCCTCAGAGCTGGAAGGGATGTGAAGTCCCTGACTGCTGCACTCTTGGTGACAGCCACTGAATTCATGAATTTAAGTGAATGGGGGGGGGGGGAAATAAAAAGCTGGTTCCTTGTATCATATCCAAGGAAAGCTGTCCTTCAAAAGGAAATTTGGTGTAATTACCCTTAAGGGAGTGATCCTCACTCAGTCAGTCACAACACTGACCTGCTGCTAGGATCTGACAGGGAAATTACAGGCTGTGTACTCAACAAAAGGGGCTTCCTTCCTTCTGAGAGGGAAGATGAAATGCTGAGGTTTGAAAAGAAAAGTAGTGCCTTGTAGGGTTTAAATCAGTATCTCACACAGGGCTTTCCTGGGCACAGAAATTAGAAGGGGGTAGGGGATGACTTAGAGGAGAACCAAGCCAGGGAGGGGAATATGTATTCTATGGGCTGGAAAAAGGATTGAAGAAGATCCAAATTGTCAAGGAGTGAAGAAAGTGGTTTCTCAGGATCTGCTTTGATGATAGGCAGTGAGGTGAGGGGCAAAGAGGTCTGCTGCCAGAGCCCTGTCCTCCTGCAGGAGCAGTGCCAAGCCTTGTGCCATTGTCCCACTAACTAACCTGCTGGCTCTTCACACAGAGTCCCAAGCTTGGGGTTCCCAGCAGGTTCCATGGGATCAGGAGGAGCAAGTTGTTTGTTGTGAGGGTGCAGAGCCCTGGCCCAGGCTGCCCAGAGAGCTTGTGGAGTCTCCTTGTGTGCAGAGATTCCAAAGGCACCTGGAGGTGATGCTGGGCAAGCTGCTGGGGGTGAGCTGCTGGAGCAGGGAGGTTGGATTGGATGATTCCCAGAGATCCCTTCCAACCCTCCCCATGTGAACTCTCTGTGGTTCCCTCTCATACACAAGGAAAGACTAAAGCCTCCTCTGATCCACCAGTTTGCATCTACATGAAGCTCAGAGTGAATTCCCAGAGGACTGGAAGAGACAATCATAACATCTCTGATTAAAGAGGGAGGAGGGGGGGGGGATTAGTCAGAATAAATTGATACACTCAGAAAAAATACACAAATAGATTATTAAGCAATCAATTTGTAAGGAGCTGAAAGATAATGGTGAGGAGATGGGTTTTATCTGGAAAGGTGCATCAAGGCAATTCCTTCCTGTGCTGAGGCAGCAGGTCCAGCTGTGATGGGAGAGCAGCAGCCAGGATATGGGCTGAGTGCAGGAGAGATTTGGGGCAACCTCCACAAGAGCCTCAGAAGCAAAGAAAGATAACATCTCAAGAAGAAATCATCAGTACAGACTGGGAACTGATCTGTTGGAGAACAGCCCTGGGGGAAAAGCTCT
>VWZO01010256.1:33155-58623 GCA_013396975.1 Bucco capensis
GGTTGCACTAGATGATCTTTCTAGGGCCCTTCCAAGCCCTGACATAGAATCCTAGAATGGGCAGGTTGGAAGGGACCCTAAAGATCATCTAGTTCCAACCTCCCCGCACTGAGCAGGGATGCCAATCACTAGCCCAGGTCACCCAGGGCCACATCCAGCCTGGCCTTGAACACTGCCAGGGATGGAGCAGCCAAAACCTCACTGGGCAAACTGTGCCAGTGCCTAACCACTCTCCGGGGAAAGACATACTGTGATCATCTTGCAGAGCCACTTCTTGGTGAGCAACTACTTCAGGGATTATCAGCACCTTGCTAAGGAACTGTAAGGACTTTTCCAGAGCTTGAGCAGGAGGAATTGTCCTGGTTAATATTTCTGGTGGTAAATTAAAGAAGGAGAAAGCCTGCAGCAGGGTGCAGGGGATGATGCTGTGGAGCTCAGCCAGGGAGCCAGCCCACATTGCTTGCTGACTTTTTGTTGGGAGAGCAGCAAACTGCAAGAGTTCAAAGCCAAGCAGTGATAAGAGGTTTGGAAAACATGACCCACAAGGAGAGATTGGAGGAGCTGTGTCTGTTTAGTCTAGCCTCGAGAAGGCTAAGGAGGGCAGATGATAACAGCCTTACAGTATAAAAGGTTGCTGTGCTGTGGACAGGAATGAGCTGCTCTGCATATTCCCAGCAGAGGAAGAGCAGGAATGGGTTTTGTTTGTGCTTTTAGTACAGGGGAAACTTTAGATGAAGGTTCTGCACTAGGTGACCAAAGGAGCTCACAATATTTCTCCTAACAAGACTTAAAAGAAGAGATTAGAGAGAGATGTCCATGCCACCTGCAAGGGAAAGCTGAGCCTCTGAGCTCCCTGTCCCAGCACTGCCCTGGCTCATGGCAGCAGCAGTGGGCACTCATCCCAAACTTGCCTTACAAATAAGACTAAAATGATGATTTCCAGAACAAACTGCAAGGTGCTTCAAGAGTGAGGTGACCTGAACAGGGAGTTCCATCAGTAACAGGAGCAAATCCAACAAAATCTGCTGCTTTTGGCCCAGCAGCAGCTCAGCTTTAGGAATCTTTCCAGCTTAGGCTGAGAGCATCTGAGCTGTGAGGTTCAGATCTAGGGGAGGGGAGTTCTGAACAGATTTGTTTGGAGAACATTTAGTGCTTCTAACACTTACAAATATGACAACAGCTCTAACAGCTCCAAACAGGAGCAGCTGATTCTCTGTAAACAAAACCCTCACACAGCTCAAAGGATTTTTTTTTCCCCCCCTTCCATTTTATGCTAATTTTAAGTTTCTTTTCTCTCCATGGCTAGAATTTCCCCTTTAAACTGAGGGATTTACACAAAGCTCTGGAACTATATGATACCTCCAAGAACTTGAGAGCCCCAACACCTTAAATACTCAGAGCTCAGAGCAATCTGTGCACTTCTCTGGCTAGAAAACATCACATACCATTGGCATTTGTTACCCAAGTCAAAATTCACCTTCCAGATCCTGCTGTAGAGGCATATGGACCTCATCCATCACTCCCACCAGTGAAGAGCCACAGTACCCTGGAGGATGTAAATACCACTGCAGGGTGAGCCACTCCATCCCTAGGAGGAAACACAAGCTTAAGGCTGAGCTTCTTTTATCCAGGTGCCCCTGGGCTGGAAGCTGCAAGCATTGGCTGGATTTCAAAGCACTCTGGGCCAAATCAGCCAGTGTAAATCAGTGCTGCTCCACCAGCAGCAGTGGGAAGATGCTGATCTAAACCAGCTGAGCTCTTAGCTCTCTTATGTTTCATTGCCACCTGACAGAGTTAGCTGTTTGCAGCATTTCCCCTTCACTTCCCATGTCCAGTGAATGTCTAGGACATCCAGATCCTGACCCTAGGATCTGTCCTAGAAGCAGCAGGAGGAGCATTGAGAACACCTGGAAGATTTGTGTGTGCTCTTGAGATCCCTCAGGACAAGGGGAGATGCTATAAGTGTTATTCACGTGCCCAGCTCAGCTGATGGATGTTGCATACCCTCCTAGGCCAGGAAACAGGCCAAACCCTGCTTTTTGTTACACAGAGGTAAATCTAGAGCAAGTCCCTTCTGACTGCACCTCCTTCCCAGAGACAGGCTGCTGAGCATCCACCTCTTGTTTAGTTTAAGGCGGGGGGGAAGAGGAAAAAGGCATCCAGAGGATTTACAGGGGTAGCTCTGAAAGGGAAGGTGACAGAACCAGCTTGTCACTAGGGAAATCTCCTCTCTCCTCTTTGCTGGAGTGCCCCAGGACAGGCTGAGCTTCCCCCCTAAACCTCTTCCTTGCAGGAGGAGCCCTAGGGCAGGACCCCAAAGGAGCTGAGTGATGGTGGTTGGATGCCTACATGGATAATATGGGCTGCAGCAAAGCTGATTTGGAGCTCAGCAGGGCCAGCCACACCATGGAATCATCCCAGACTGTTAGGGCTTGGAAGAGACCTCTGGAGATCATCTAGTCCAAGCTCCCTGCAAGAGCAGAAGAACCTAGAGCAGATAATCATGGAATCATTTAAGATTGGAAGAGACCTCTAAGTCCAACCATCAACCTATCACCTCATGCCACTAAAGCATGTCACTAAATGCCATACCTACAGGGTTTTTGAACACCTCCAGGGATGGAAAGCAAGAAGTGAGGAAGGTTTGTGCCCAGCCTGGTGTTGCTGCTCCTTTAGGGTGATGCAAGAGCCTTCTGTCCCCTCAGTGTCTGGGATGACCATGGTGGGGACATGCCAGCTTGCTGCTACCTACCTCTACTGCCCTGCAGCCAATGTCACTTGAAATAAAGGACAGCTTTCCCTTCCACTTGCCTTTTGCTCAGCTGCTGAAAGGCCATTTCCAGCTGCAGCTGGAGGCACAGTGTGGGGCTCAGGAGATGATTTGGAGCTCCCAGGTCAATCCCAGGCTGCTGTGTATGGATGGTGAAGGGCAAGCTGGGCTGAGCTTCACTCTGCTGCTTCCCAGGGTTGGACATCCTTCCTCCTTCCCTCCCCTTTCCCTCTGTGGGGCTTGTTTAGCTTGCAGCCTGTCCCAGCTGGGGAATCCCTCAGCAGACATTTATCTCCCCAGTGCTAGGCACAGACATCTCCAGCAGGACTTGTGCAGAGCAGAGAAATACTGATGCTCACCCCAAACCTTCACATTACCTCTCACACCCTCCTGGCTCTGTCCCTAGCTTCTCTTTGGGGTCTTGTCTCACCCATCCCAGCTCTCAAAACACCCTCAGATCCTGCAGCCCCAGTTAGCAAAGGGTCAAAAATGATCCTAGCCCTCCTTTTTCCCCCCCTCCTCCCTCGATATAAATACCAGCCTACCAGTCGACACAGAGTACATACATCTTAAACAAACACTTGGCTGGGCTGTTTATCTCCACAGCCTTTAAACAAACTCTTTCAAAGGTTTCTGCTGATATGAGAGATTTACTGAAAACCATTCGCCCTTCTTAAAAGCCTCTCAGTTTATGCTGCTCTGGGTGAAACGAGTCGTGTTTGAGCCTGGAGTTTTCTGTCTTCTGACCACATGTTTATCCTAGGGGCCACTGCTGGCTTTGATAGGAGAGCAGCAGGGACACCAATCTTTATGAGGGAGAATATAAAATAAACCCAGAACCTCTCTCTCTCTCTCTCTCTCTCTCTCTCTGTGTGTACGTGGCACACGAGTGGAAAGGAGCAGGCAAGGGAGGAATCAGAGAATTGTCAGGGTTGGAAGGGATCTTCAAGCTCCTCTANCCTGAAGCCTTCTCTTCTCCAGGCTGAACAATCCCAGCTCCCTCAGCCTGTCCTCAGAGCAGAGGTGTTGCAGCCCCTGAGCATTCTCGTGGCCTCCTTTGCACCTGCTCCATCAGCTCCATGTCCTTTCTGTGTTGAGGGCTCCAGAACAAGCATGTCTCCTGGAAGCCTTCTCTTCTCCAGACTGAACAATCCCAACTCTCTCAGACTGTCCTCAGAGAAGAGGTGCTCCAGCCTCTGCTCATCCTCATGGCTCTGCTCTGGAGTGAATGAGAAGGTTTGTCCTTGTTAGTATCACTGTGCAGCATCTCTAGTCTGTGGTTCCAGCATTCCACCACCTTGCCATCCCCATGCCATGTTGTTATCCCTGCAATGGGTGTGGAGCTCCCTGAGATGATAGAGACCTCTCAGAGCTTTCAGGTAGTGCTTGTGACAGACAGCTCAGCACCTTCCCAGGGCATGTTGCTGTCACCCTGAGTGCTTTGTGGAGCAGCTTTCATTAGAAAGACATCAGCATTCCTGCCAGAGCAGCCAGGACATCCCTACAGCCTGAGGCACTTTTTATTGTCTCCATGGGTTTCCAGTCCCATTTCACAGGTGATGGATACAGTGGGATGTGCTTGGAGATGCCTGGGGAAAGGGGAAACAGAGCTGGCAGCCTGCATGCTGGCTCCTGGCACCATGGTTGGGGAAGTTTAGCAGGAGAAGAGACACTTTGTGTCCTCACTTGTTCCTGTGTATATCCAGGAGGGCTTTTTCTCCAGGCTTCCTGCTGAAGTCCAGGCTGATTTCACCCAAGCCATAGCAGATTCTGTAACTAACACTCATTGGATATAGTACAGGAGAGGATGTGGCACAGCTCAGTTAGAGTAGGCACCTTGGCCAGCTGGTTTTGGGGTGTCCTTGGCTCACTGTCCATGTGCCAGCAACTATGGCATGGAGACTGCTCCAAGGAGGAGTTAGACAAGGGCAGTGCCTTCTGCTCGGGCAAACTCTGAAGGCAGTCAGTCCCTCCCTCAGAACCTCTGCAATCTAGTGACAGGGGAAAACATTCTTCCTCCTTGTTTCCAAGCAGCTGATAGTGTTTTCCCCAGTGTTTTCCAAGGAGATGACCCAGCCTTCGATTTGCAGCATGCCCTGCAGAGGAAGAAGCTGCTCCCCCAGCTCCAGCAGCCCAGGCCTTTGCAGCATGACGTGTCATCTCCTTATTTACCATCCTCCCTGCCTTATGACACACTCAGGTAGGGACCTGTTTGTTGTCAGTAGGACACCCACGTTGGTAAACAAGGTAAGTTTACCCAGCCATCAGTCAGGGAGCTATTGACAGCAGGCAACTCTTTCCCCAACAGCAAGAAACAACCTCAGGCTGGGTGAAAGCACAGGAGATGCTCTCTCATCCTATATCCTTGGGATCTCTGCCTGTCAGCCAGAGGACAAAGATCTGCTCTTGCACCACCCCCCAAAAAAAAGCAGCAACCCACACTGCAAGGCCTGCAAAGGAGAAGGTTGTAATCAGATGTAGGCTCCAGAAGGTTTTCTTTTCTTGCTAGATGAATATTTTCTCTCCTGTGGGTGAGCTCCCTGCATCTCCTCAGTGTTTGAGCAAGCCGCAATGAATAAAGCCACACGACAGGTTTCAGAGTAAACATTGGCTATCAGGAGACTCAGGAGACAGTTGCAAAAGCTCTGGCTACCCAACCACTCTTGGAGATATGACCTTGCTCCCCTGGCAGGCTTGGGAAGCAGGAGGCAAATAAAGAAAACCCTAAGAAATGTATTGGGGATAGCTTTTACAGCAGTGTGGCATGGGCTTTTCAGCCCAGTTTGGAATAAGCTGGAGGCCTCACAAGGGGTTGGGGAATTCTAGCATTGATGCTTTGCCATCACTTTCTCAGCCCTTCAGCTCAAGGCAGAGGTAGAGGTAATGGGAACAAACTAGCACCCAGAAGTTCCATCTTAACATCAGGAGGAACTTTATTTCCTTTGAGGGTGCTGGAGCCCTGGCCCAGGCTGCTCAGGGAGCTGCTGGAGTCTCCATCTCTGGAGATATTCCAAACCCAATTGGACACATCCTGTGCAAGCTGCTCTAGGTTCTCCTACTCTTGCAGGGGGATTGGACTAGATGATGTCCAGAGATCCCTTCCAACCCCTAACACTGGGAATCTGTGCAGGAGAAGCTCAGATGGTTCTCCTGCAAGCTCAGGTTCCTAGGCTGTGAGGCAGGAGGAGGATGAAGAAGACAGTTAGATGTCTCTCTGTACCACCATGCACACAGAGCCATGGAGCTTGGCTGCTTCAGGCTTCTCTGGAGATAAAAGGTGGTTTTGTGTGCTCTGCCTTTAGGAGAAACCCGGCAAAGGAGCAAAGGTCAGGAAAGAAATGCTGGTATTTATTTATACAGGAGAGCTTTGCGAACAACATGTATTTGGGAGCCTTTCAAAACAACCTAACTCACCCCACAGAGCTGCTAAACCAGTTTGGTAGAGACACTCCTGCTCATACATGAGGGACATGAGGAAGAGAGTGTGGAAGGGCAACTGGAAAAGCAAGCATCCACCTCAAGAAGCCTCCTGGAGTCCTTGAGGGGATTGAGGGGCAGCTAGCTCTTCCCTGGCATCCCTTAGTCTTGGTTGCAGCATGGAGGAGGGAAGCACAGTTTCTGGATGGTGGTCTACTTGGGCTGAGGAAAGTTGGCCTGACACCAGGGTGAGGGGCAGGATGAGCACAGCTTTAGGTAGAAACCAAGGGAAAAAAGCCCAAAGTTGTTTTCCCAGAGGGAAAACCTCAGAGCCTTGCCCCCAGGTGTTTCATCTCCTGGATTTATTTGCTTTAGTGGGGTGGGTAGGTGTTTCTCCATGGGGGGCTTGGGAATCTCTGCACCAAAGTCAATAGCCACTTCTGAAAACTGATGGCCATAAGACAAAGCAGCTTTTGTAAGATCAGTGTGAGAGCTGAGCCCTTTTTGGGGGAGAACTTGCCTACTGAATCATAGAATCCTAGAATGGACAGGTTGGAAGGGACCCTAAAGATCATCTAATTCCAACCTCCCCACACTGAGCAGGGATGCCAATCACTAGACCAATGAATGACCAACACCCCAACACCTTGGCCAGAACTTCAGAGGGAGAAAACAAACACAAGCAACCACTTTGGCCCAGGCTTGGAAGTTGGGCTAGGGATCAGTAGCTCCTATATTTTTTGGCAGCTTCCTGCCTTCCCTGTGGGTTTGCATACCCCAATGGGCAACTCAACCCCAAAGCCATCCTGGCTAGCTCAGGGTAGCAGTAAGGTGACTGAGGGTAATCCCCACGTGGAGCAGCCACGGCTGAGCCAAAGATGGGCAGCACCAAGCTAAAGAGAAGCCTTTTTGTTCCCATCTGTTGCCTCAGCTCAGATAACTCAGCTACAGGCTGAGAAGGGGAAGAAACTCTCTCCAGATGAAAGGATGTCAGAAACTGCTCTTTAGCCGACTGCCTGGGAGAGAGTGTGTGTGTGTCAGAAAGGGGCGGAGGGAGGAAGGGGCCGCTGAGGCTGGGACTGCGACTGACTTTCTGACTTCTTAACTTGTCAGCATATCCTCCCGTTCAAACTGCACATGCAGCCAGGACTGCAGCCAAAGAGGCTGTCTAGCCGCAAATCCAGATGTGGGGGCCGCCAGGGTCCAGGCAGCCAGCCCCTGCTCTCCCTGAAACGACTTTCAGACTAAACAATTGTGACTTGGCTGTGAGAGGCAGCGCAATTCCAGATGCTGCTTTCCTTTCACCTTGTTTTAATTGGGCTGGCAGGCGCAAGGGCTCTTTCAGTGAGAGGAAAGCTTCCCCGCGGGACCAGCAAGCTTTTGGCAAAGCTCCCACGCTGCTACCTTAAGAGAGAGAGAAGGAGGAGGGAGGGAAAGGAGAGGGAGAGGAGGGGAGAAAAATTGAGAGCGACTTTCCGAGGTGTTTACTGCTGTGCACGGGGCTGCTGCTTTGCCTTTTTATCTGCTGAAATTCTCACCTTGGCTTTGGGGTTTTTTTTTTGGTTGGTTTTAGAAGGTTGGTTTGTTGAATGGAAGCCTGGGGGAAAAAAAAACAAACAACAAGTCTAAAATGCACAGGATGTGAGCTCATGCTGGGGAATGAGGACTTGTCCCATCACAGCCTGGGGAGGGGGTATGATGGTTGGAGTAGATGATCTCCCAAGCTCCTACTGTTCTGTCATTCTGTCATTCTGTGACTAAGGAGAGCATCCAAGAGCCATGGTGAGTTTCCATGTTGCCCATTCTCAAGGCACTACCATTGGGATTTTTTTCCCATCCCTTCCCAGATGTGAGAGTCAAGGGGTTCACCCTTCACCTTGCACAGGCAGAGTGGGCAAGGAAAAGGGCTGTTAAATCCACTGCAAAATTCATCCTAGCTAATGGAAGTGCTAACATCTAGACCATGTTCCAAGAGGGAAACCCCTGCATTTGGGTGATAACCAACCTCCTTTTGTCCTGCTGGCTGCTATAAATGGGTTAAACCAACCTATCTGGGGACCTTCCATTCCCATCCATGCTGCTTCCCTTTTCTTTTATGGCACAAGCAAGGAGAGATCTTCAACCCCAGGGCTCTGTCCTTGCAGGGTTAAACCTCTGTGGTCCTTCCTCAGTGGGGTGAGACCCCAAATGCTCTTTTCCCTGCCTTGAAGTGGTGTGGCTGCCTCTGAGCTGCTGCCAGAGAGTGAGTCACTAGCCCAATTTTAGCCTGGGCCAGGCTCCTCTCCCAAAGCCAGGCAGAGCCAAGGGAGGCTCAACCACCTCCAGGATGAGATTTTAAGGTGGAGTCTGGAAAAAACCAAGCTGGGAGCTCCATGGGGAATAAGGGAGGCAAGAGGGGAGCCTGGAGCTGAAATGCCAGCCCTAGCAGAGAAGAGATGGTGAGGAGGTAAAACAGCTCCTGGCAGCACCAAACACATACAGCTTTGCTTCTATATATTTTTTGGGGTGGAGAAGGGAAAGATAAAATCCTGGGAATGCTGCCTGGGCATTGGGAATGGGTTGGCAACCTCATCTCCTTGGATGATGCCAGCGGGATGGCTGTGGCACAGCTCTGTGGGCACTGCTCCTCACCACCTTCTCCTCTCCAGCTTGTTTGGCTTCCGAGTGGGAGGCTGGAATTCCTGCAGGATGCTGTCGTTGGAGAGTCAGGAAAAGCTTCCAGGAGCGACAGGTACTTCCCATGCAGGAACTGCAAGGCAAGGAAAAAAGACACCTAAAAAAAACCAAAAGAGCATTTTAGGGTTGGGATTGGAGAGGTGGAAGCTCTGGGAATGCAAACAGAGTAAAGAACAGGAATTGCTGTCCCAAACCTAGCCTGGATTCTGGGCCAAGTGTGCTGGGAATGTTAAAAAATAATCAGGAAGGTTTTCTAGACAGGAAAAAAAAAAGAAAGTCCCAAACACATCCTTAGCCTGTGCCCTTACAAGTCCCTTAACTCTTTTTTTCCCCCTCCTCTGCTAAATAGGGAGGGAAATAGTGTGTTTTCTTGCTTTGGGGTTGGTTTTTTTTTTTGGAGTGGAGGGTGTTGTTTGTTTTGTTTGTTTTAAAACTTTAGCCTGATGAATTTCCCCCCCCCCCCTCCAAAATTTCCCCCCAAATAAAAGGAAAACATGGAAAGAAAAACATACTATTAGAAAAGAGAGGAGGGAGGAAATGTTATTTAAAAGGTTACCAGACCACATCATTTTCCAATGATATTATATACTCCCTGCAGTATCCAAAATATATATGGGCCTGAGGCCAAGAATGCAAAGAAAAAAAGAAGAAGAAGAAGAAGAAAAAAAAAGAGAGAAGAAAAAAAAACCCACCCAGTGTAGACACAACATCTGGACAGAGGCTGAACAAAACCTCCATTTATCACACTTAATCCTGCAATGAAGCAGTCAACAGTTTACTTCTGTTTTGCTAATTTAGCTGCTTTCATGCTTCTGAGGTGGAAAAGCCAACTTTAGAAGCTTTGAATTAAGTGTCACTGGGAAGCTACTTCTCCTTTCTCTTTTTTTTTTCTTCCCTTTCTTCATAAAACTTTCTGTTCTGCTCTTTTTTTAATCCTCTTCTTTTATTAATTCCACCTTCCCTGCCCCCTCCTGTTTCTTCTTTTTTTTTTCCTGCTAAGATCAGCTAGAAAATCTGGTGACCCAATCTCTACAGATAAAATCAGTGAATACTGCCCCATTTCCACCCCAAAAAAACACATGAGGTGGATGCTACCCTGCACAAAACTGGTCCAGGTCAATGCCATCCTGCCCAGGACAGGTCCAGGTTAATGCCACCCTGCCCAGGACAGGGCCAGGTCAATGCCACCATGCCCAGGACAGGTCCAGGTCAATGCCACCCTGCCCAGGACACGTCCAGCTCAATGCCATCCTGCCCAGGACAGGTCCAGGTCAATGCCATCCTGCCCAGGACACGTCCAGGTCAATGCCACCGTGCCCAGGACAGGTCCAGGTCAATGCCATACTGCCCAGGACAGGTCCAGGTCAATGCCATCCTGCCCAGGACAGGTCCAGGTCAATGCCACCGTGTCCAGGGCAGGTCCAGGTCAATGCCACCCTGTCCAGGACAGGTCCAGGTCAATGCCATCCTGCTCAGGACATGACCAGCTCAATGCCACCGTGCCCAGGACAGGTCCAGCTCAATGCCATCCTGCCCAGGACAGGTCCAGGTTAATGCCACCCTGCCCAGGACAGGGCCAGGTCAATGCCACCATGCCCAGGACAGGTCCAGGTCAATGCCACCATGCCCAGGACAGGCCCAGCTCAATGCCATCCTGTCCAGGACAGGTCCAGGTCAATGCCACCATGCCCAGGACAGGCCCAGCTCAATGCCATCCTGTCCAGGACAGGTCCAGGTCAATGCCATCCTGCCCAGGAGCTTTTAGCAGAGAAAACTCTATTTCCATGGCAGGTCCAGGTCAATGCCACCCTGTCCAGGACAGGTCCAGGTCAATGCCATCCTGTCCAGGACAGGTCCATTCTGGTGGGATCCATTGCTCTTTGGTTCCTCCAAAAATCAGGGTGATGCTTTGACTCCCCCAAAAGCAGATCTGTGTGTCTCTAGGTTAGACAACTCCAATGGTCCAAGAAATCTATGTGGATAAATCTCCTCTCACCTAGGATACCTCAGAGAGGAGGTTTGATGGAAAGTTGAGGTTCTCCCAGGTCAATATGGGCACTGAGGGCTTCTGTGTCTCAAATGTGACTTTTCCCTCCAGGGATTGTTCAACTTCTCATTGAAAATGAGACCACACTGTGGTCATAGTCCCCACATTCCCTTCCCAAACAGCAGTGGTCAATGTTGGGAAGCTCTGAGGTTGAGGTTTGGGCTCATCCCTCTGCTCTCCTCCTGCTGCTGCTGCCTTTGGAGGTAACTGTGAAGCTGATTTGTCTTCTCCTTTGAATCAAAAAAGCTTTTAGCAGAGAAAACTCTATTTCCTGACCTACTGTGGTGCAAATCTGAGTAGGTACATATGTCTGCCTGCTATCTTGCACAGCTCCTCTGATTAATCACAGAGGCAAAGCCTTGGCTGTCCTCAGAGAGCAGACTCCTCCTCCCAACCAGCTATCAAGTACCCAGCATCCATGTTTGGGGCTTGGTGATGATAACAACAACCACACTTATCAACCACAACACATCTCCATCCCACCAGGAGTTAGCCACTCCAGAGGATTCTTGTTCAGCTGCTTAAATAGGGATTTAGGAGCCAAAATTTAGGCTCTTGAGTTGGGAAAACTTGGGCTACTACAGTTGGATTGCTCCAAGGATGAATGATTCAGGGCTCCTGGTGTGCCCAGGTGGTCAAGAAGGCTAAGAGCATCCTGGCTTGGATCAGTGCTAGTGTGGTCAATTGGACTAGAGATCACCAAAGGTGATCACCCCTCAAATCCTGGGGTCAGGTTTGGGTCCCTCACTCCTAGAAGGACATTGAGGTGCTGGAGTGTGTCCAGAGAAGGGCAAGGAAGCTGGGGAAGGGTCTAGAGCACAAGTGTGCTGAGGGAACTGGAGTTGCTTAGTGTGGAGAAGAGGCTCAGGGGAGACCTTCTCACTCTCTCCAGCTCCCTGAGAGGAGATTGCAGTGAGGTGAGGGTTGATCTCTTTGCCCAGGTAATGAGTGATAGGACAAGAGGAAATGGAATCAAATTGCACCACAGGAAGTTTAGGTTGCATATTATGAAAAATAGCACTTTTTCTTCCCTGAAAGAGTGATTACACCCTTGGCCCAGGCTGCCCAGAGCAGTGCTGGAGTCACCATGGGGTTAACAAATATGTAGACATGGCACTTTGTGACATGGTTTAGTGACATGGCAGTGTTGAGTCAACAGTTGGACTTGATGATCTTAGAGGTCTTTTCCAACCTTCCTGTTTCTGTCATTCCATAATTGTCTGATTCTCTATCTCTCTGATTCTCTGACTTGCCCATAGTCAGGAAACAGAGTTATTATTTCCCTGCTCTTGGAGCTTCTTCAGATTATTCTCATGGTGTCAAGCCCAAGATGCAGCAAATATCCATCCTCAGAGGATTAATTAATATTTGTTAAGACCAAAATAGCCTACATCTCAGGAACTGGAGGGTGTCCTGCCTGTTCTGAGCTAGAACATTATCAGGCAAAGCTTAATGCAGCGTGGGGAATTAGGTTTATTTTTGGGGCTGTCTGCTTCCCTGCTATTGTTCTCTCCATGCTATCGCTGTCGTTTCCCTTGACTTGATGTGGTTTCATGTGTGTGTCAAAGGCTGCCTTGTCTCTGTAGACACTGCTTATGACTGGTTTATAAACTGGAGGAATAATGAACTAACTAACTGACTAACTAACTGAGGGCTTGAAGATCTCCAAAGGAAGAAACCTTGTGCAGGAAATATTAATAGCTTCACCAGAGCAGCTTGCTGGTCCTGAATGCTGGCATTCAGGAGTGACACATGCTGCATTCCTTGTCTAACAGACACATCAAGGGGAGATTAGATAAGGAACAGCACATTCAGGCTGTCTAGAGCCAAACAAACAACACAAAAAAGTGCACCTAGCTTTGAAAAAGAGGAGTGGAAAATTGCCTGCGTGCAATGATCCTGTGAGTGCTTCAATCCCTGCTCCTGGGGGTTGGTGTGATCAAACCAAGCAACAAGTCACTCTTCCACCTCTGTGGGATCTCCCCTGCCCTTCTGTNTTGCTGTGTGAGCTGGTCTAGGTGCTCCTGCTCTGGCAGGGGGGTTGCACTAGATGATCTTTCTAGGGCCCTTCCAACCCCTAACATTCTGTGATCCTGTTATACTGTGATTCTGGGGCAGATGTGTTGTATGCAGACTCAGTGTCCACAGATATTTAGCACTGAATACATAAGAGTGTGGGAGCACTAGCATTAACAGGATGAATTTTTCTCTGTCTACCCCAGGGTAAAGTCATGGAATTGAGCTAAGCTGTTGGAAAAGGGACTTCCAAGTGCTAAATGCCAGGCCTTTACTCCTTGGAGGTGTCAATCTCTGTTCACAGGGTGGCAAGCTGCAGGCTCCTTCCCAGGTGTGGAGTTTAGTCCTCACTTCTGATTTCTGGAGGTAAATCAGCCTGTGTTGGACACTGTGCCTCAGCTTCCCTTGGTGCACAGTGTGATCATACCACTAAAGTGTCACCCCCTGCACACAACCCCCCAGGCTCCTACCTCCTTCACAGTATCCCAGTATGTTAGGGGTTGGCAGGGCCCTAGAAAGATCTAGTGCAACCCCCCTGCCAGAGCAGGAGCACCTAGACAAGAGCACAGCTCCATCAATCAAAGGGCAAAAAACTCCTCAGAGGCCTTAGGGCTCCTGGACAACCTTCTTAAACCCCACAAACCAACAGGAAAGAGTAGCAGCACAAGCCCTGTTTGTTGCTTTCTGGAGCTGCCCCTTAGCTCAAAGAACAGGCATTTCCCATTTCCCTCCATCCTAGCAGACTTCTGCAGGCCTTTGAGCTATTTCCCTGCAGGGATTTTCCCCATTTCCTTCCAGAAGCTTGTCTTAGATGGAAACAAGACAGCCACACTGCTGTGCAGAAGTTGTTCCCTTCAGCTGGAGAAGCTGAAGGGCTATTTTGACACGACTTAGCCGACGCATCTCAGCATCCTGCCCCAAGCTTAGAGATTGCCAACTCCACACTTCCTAACGAGCCACTGATAACAAATAATCACATCATCTTGCCCTCCTTGTAAAGACAAGATCTGGCAGCTTACAAGTATTTGCCACTGAGGGCATGGCCAGCCCAGAGACACCCCTTCCCCACTTCCCCCTACCAGCCGTGTCCCTGCAGCCGTGCCGTCGTCACCCTGGTGTGACGTAAGGGTGGCTGCATTCCCACGGCTCTCCAGTGGCATAGACAGACTATTTCAACCCTAGCATGTCCCTCTGGGGTCAGCCGTTCATGTTTACTGTAGGGGAAGGAGGCTGCTGCAAACATTCCTCCTCAGTGCCTCACCCCGGGCGGGAGCTCTCCCACCGCTGTCACAGAGCCCCTGGGAAAAGCTGCTGGATGTGGTGCCCAGCTCTGCCCATCCTGTGCAGGTGCAGCTTGTAGGGAAAGGGCTCCCAATGACCTTTCAGGGGCTCTTTTGTTGTAGGGAGGTTGGTGGGCTTCAGGATCACAGCAGTGAGTTTTTGGATGGAGGGTCTGACCTCATCCCTAAAGCCAGGAGCTTGGTGCTGATTCTTTTCCATCCTTGCACTCAAGGTCTGCTGGAACCTAACTCCCTCCTCAAGTCAGTGAGTTAATCCACTCCTGGGGCTTCCTAACCCCTTAGCAATTCCTGCCCCAGCCTGGTTAAGAAATGATAGTTCAGCAAGTGTTGTGAGCTGTGGCACTGCTGCCCCAGCCCTTGGCATCCCAGCCAGGGTGTTGAGGACAGGCTGAGAGAGTTGGGGTGGTTTAACATGGAGAAAAGAAGACTCCAGAGAGACCTTCTAATATTTAAAGGGAGCTTATAAAAAGTAGGGAGAGAGAGTTTTTCCATGGGCAGATAGTGATAGGGCAAGGGGTGATGGTTTTAAACTGAAAGAGGGAGATTTAGATCAGGTATTAGGAAGAAATTCTTTACTCAGGGGGTGGTGAGACACTGGAACAGATTATCCAGAGAAGTTATGGATGCTCCATCCCTGGCAGTGTTCAAGGGCAGGTTGGATGAGGGCCTGGGCAACCTGCTCTAGTGGGTAGCATCCCACTAGTTCCAACTAGATGGTCTTTAAGGTCCCTTCAACCCAAACCACTCTATGATTCTATGATGAAGTCTTCTCTGAAGCTTTCCAGCTGGGAAATCTGGATGGCACTGGCCATCCCCTCTGTCCCCTGCCATGCCTTTGAGGAGCTGCTGAGGGAGGGCAGGAGGTGGACAGGAGAGTTGCAAACATCCTGACTGGGCCAGCAAAGCTGCTTGTCCTCCAGCTGCCACCCAAAGAGCTCACTCACACTCAGCATTGCTAGTCCATGCCTCAGCAAGGTGTTGGCAGCAGGATTTGTGCTGCTCACTGGGAACTTTGAGGAGTGACTTTGACCCTGTCTAGGAGAGGAGCTCAGTCCCTGCTCCAGGCTGGGAGCACTGCTCCTTAGGCTGGTGCAGTAGGGATGCTCAGCTGCTATTTGGTAACCTCCTGACATGGACAAGAAGTAGCTCAGTTGCCAAATCCAGTGCTCCAGAAACAGGATCTGCCAGATTACAGCAAAAAAAACAAGCCCTCTGCTTGGATGGCAAGTTCTTGTCTCCCGTGCTGGGAGGGGAATTGCTTCCTCTCCTGCTAAGCCAAGACTCCTGGTGGGAGAGGGAGCTCTGGAGCTGCCCTGCTGCTGTCTGCTCTGCTGCCTGCTATTTACCCAGGCAGCACAGGGCTGCTGGGGCGAGCGCTGAGCAAACAGGCTCCAGGAGGATCCTCCTGCCCTGGAGAGCTTCCAGACTAATTGGAACAAAGGAAACCATGGCAGAGGGGGGGAAAAGGGGACAAAAAGCCACCCAGTGCTTTTCCTAAGGCCACCTGTGGAAGGGATGGAGCTGCTGGGGGGGATAGTCTGAGATCCAGCTGCAGGTGCTTCCCTCCCTGGGCATCCCTCAGGGACAGTGGGGAGTTAGCAGCCCTTGGCTAAGAGAGCTCTGGTGAGATGCTTGGTGAGCAGAAGGCATATGGAGGGAGGGGGAAATAGGGATGAGGTTCTCCATGTGTCCATATTTTTCGGGATAACCCCTTTCTTCCAGCATGCTGTGCTGTGCCAGGTTGTGCAGTCACTTCACTCTCTCCTTTCTGAACCTCTCAACTGGGGAAGATGCTGCTGAATCCAGCCACCAGCTTCATCCAGCAAAGTCCTCCAAGGAGTTTGATCCAGGCATATCCCAACTCCTGCACTCCCTTACACATCTTTTACAAGAAGGCTGCAGAGGGCCTGTTTGCAAAGGCCTGGAGGGAAAGGACAAGGGCCAATGATTTTAAATTGGACAAGAGTAGATTTAGAGTGGCTATTAGAAAGAAGTTCCTCCCCACGAGGGTGGTGGAACACTGGCCCAGGTTGCCCAGGGAGGTGGTTGAGTTGCCATCCCTGGAGGCATTCCAGGTGAGGCTTGCCAGGGCTCTGGGCAAGCTGATGTAGTTGGGGATGTCCCTGGCCACTGCAGGGGGGTTGGACTAGATGAGCTCCAGAGGTCCCTTCCAACCCAAACCATTCTAGGATTCTAGGATTCTATGATCAAGGTCTCCTCCTTCCTGCTATGAAAACTAAAATGAGAGCCTCCAACTCCAGGAGTTTTATTGCCTCCAACACTTCATCCCAAAGGGATAACTTGCAGCCAGACCAACTCCTCCACCAGCTGAGCATCCCTGGAGAAACAAGGGATAACTTGCAGCCAGACCAACTCCTCCACCAGCTGAGCATCCCTGGAGAAACATCTCCTTTACCCTTGCTGTGGATCCAGGCCAAGCTTTTACCTCTGATGCTTCAGAGCAGCCTCTTTAAGGTTGTTGTCTCATGGGGTTGTTTTTTTTTGCCTGGTTTCCCCCCCTTTTTCCTTATTTAATATTAATAGTAATGACTGTGGCAGTAAGATAATAAGCTTCAGTCAGATTAGAAGGGGGTGGCCTCTTATCTGTGGCTGCTGAGGACGCATGTCTTTCACCTGCTCCTTTAATATCCCCCATCTTTCATTCCTACCGCTGAGCCCCCTCCCACTGTCCTAGAACAAAAGGGGTATTATTGTCCAGGGTCTTTTCAGGCTGGAGCCAGGAAGACCTCCTCCTCCTCCACCTCTTTCTCCTCCTCCTCCTCCCCCCCCACAAGCCCTCTCCCCGAATGTGCAAGCAGTTTGAAATGAGCTTTTTTTTTTTCCCTTCCCCGGCAGGAGATTAGCTCAGTTTGACAAGGCAGTGAACTTTAGGCAGGGTGAGCTAGGGTCTCCTTGGGGAGTGGAGGCAGTTCAGGCCTGACTAATTCTGACAAAGAGAGGCACCAAAAAAAAAGGGGGGGGGTGGGGGAGAAAAATCCCTGGAAAAAAAAAAAAATAGAATTAAAATAAGAAAAACAACCAAGCTTGGAAAGAAGGCAGGGAGGGGGGCAGGATGTGGGGAAAGAGGGAGGATTGGAGGGATGAGAGGCCAGAGGGCACGTTCCAGAGCAGGGCTGGGCTAGAGCTCCTTGAGTCTGGCCTTGGAACAGGGAATCTCCTCCTTGTGCCTCTTTGATCAGCCCCAAAGTGGCACAGAGCTAACAAGGATTCGTTGGGATGTTGCTGCTCTGGGCTCACTTTCTCCTGAAATCCCCTTTCCTGATGCTCTGAAAAGGAAAGCCTTTGACAGGCTGGAAATGGCACCCAGCTTCCTTCTAAAATCCAACCCAAAGTGTCAAGCTGCTCTGGACAATCCTTAAAGAAAATAAAAACACAACTCCAAAGTCCGTGGAGTGAAAATCAGGATTTAGATGGAAAGAAACTGTTTGCAAATCAGAGGCCTAAGTGGGTGCAGGGACTTGTGATGCTGATGTGCCCAGGCTGGGGAAGGTGTGGATGTAGGGGAGGGATTAGAGGAGAGACTGGCAGAGCAAAGGGTTTCACACTAAGGGAGTCTGCCATCACAGAAAGGTTTTAAAGTGGTGCAAAAAGGAATTATGATAGCTGAGAGAATTGAATGTACCCTGCAGAGTTTGGCAGGGCAGAAGACTGAGGTATCTTGAGTGCTCAGGGCAGAGAAAAGGGAAGCTTCTGCTGTGGCTTTGTGTCCTGTGCAGGTGGTGCCTTCTCCATATGGATGGAGAATCAACTCAGAAATGTCCAGGAGGAAGAGGCTGTGCAGATGAGCCTGTGCACAGGAGAGGTCTGACCCAGCACCAGAGACCAGGACACACCTCAGGTTCTGGGTTATGTCATCTCTCAGAATGCTTTTTGAGCCCTGTTGGGAAAGAGACTCTGCCACCAGCTTGTCCCTGAACACACCAGTGAAGTGTCACCCAGGATGCTCCTGTCTGAGCTCTGAGCTTGGATTCAGGACCCAGACAGCAAACCAAAGCTGCTGTCATCACTTCTTGCTGATGTCCTGGTCCATTCAAGAGAGGTGATTGTGCCACTGCACTCTGCTCTGCTCACACCTCCTCTGCAATACTGGGGCCAGTTCTGGAGCCCTCAACACACAAAGGACATGGAGCTGATGGAGCAGGTGCAGAGGAGGCCACGAGAATGCTCAGGGGCTGGAACACCTCTGCTCTGAGGACAGGCTGAGGGAGCTGGGATTGTTCAGCCTGGAGAAGAGAAGGCTTCAGGGAGACCTACTAGTGACCTTCCAGGACCTAAAGGGAACTTGCAAGAAGGCTGCAGAGGGCCTGTTTGCAAAGGCCTGCAGGGAAAGGACAAGGGGCAATGGTTTTAAATTGGAGAAGAGTAGATTTAGAGTGGCTATTAGAAAGAAGTTGCTCCCCACGAAGATGGTGGAACACTGGCCCAGGTTGCCCAGGGAGGTGGTTGAGTTGCCATCCCTGGAGGCATTGCAGGTGAGGCATGCCAGGGCTCTGGGCAAGCTGCTCTAGTTGGGGATGTCCCTGGCCACTGCAGGGGGGTTGGACTAGATGAGCTCCAGAGCTCCCTTCCAACCCAAATGATTCTATGATTTGTGCACAAAGGGCTCTTTTCCTTAGACAGCACCAGCTCTGCTCCCAGCCTGCTGCTGGCTCCCTTGGACCATATCACCCAGGGCAAGGTCACAACCTCCAGCAATACATCCCTGCAGGCATCACCCCTCCACCCTTCCCTTTGCTCCAGGTGTTCCAGCCCTTGTCCTGCAGGACATGCCACATTGGGCAGGACATTTCCTGCCAGTGGCTCAGCAAACCCCTGAAATCTCTCTGTCCTGCCAGGAGATTCCTCCCTAATACTCATTAAGCCATTGCAAATCCCTGGCTGAACATGGCTGCACAAGTTTAATAAAGCACAAGACAGATGCCATCAATCATGTGGGTCCACCACACATCTGGGGGAAATCCAGGGCCATTACTCTCTCCTTTCTTCTCCCCACCTTCATGTCCTAGCAGTTAATATCCCAGGAGTTGTGCAGGACAGGTCTGCTCCTTCTCCACCTCTCCATCCCCAGGGTCTTTTCCCTGCCCTTGCTTCCCAGCTCCTGAGGACCAAACTTTGCAGGAGTGCTAAAGAAGCTTTACACATTGCATAAGCTCTTCTCCCCTGGGCAGTTGGATTTCTAGCTTGCAGACACAGGTTTTGGCTGTTTGAAATGACCAGGGAGGTCCTCAGAAAGGGCCAAGCATTGAGGAAGGACCTCACCATCCTGTTTTGGTCACACAAAGCAAGACAGGAGGCAGGGGGAGAAGGGAACAGGAGGCAGAGGAGGAGAAAAGATACAGGAGGTAGAGGAGAAGAAAAGGCACAGGAGGCAGAGGAGGAGAAAAGGCACAGGAGGTAGAGGAGAAGAAAAGGCACAGGAGGTAGAGGAGGAGAAAAGGCACAGGAGGAAGAGGAGGAGAAAAGGCACAGGAGGTAGAGGAGAAGAAAAGGCACAGGAGGAAGAGGAGAAGAAAAGGGACAGGAGGTAGAGGAGGAGAAAAGGCACAGGAGGTAGAGGAGGTAAAAGGCACAGGAGGCAGAGGAGAAGAAAAGGCACAGGAGGTAGAGGAGGAGAAAAGGCACAGGAGGCAGAGGAGGAGAAAAGGCACAGGAGGTAGAGGAGAAGAAAAGGCACAGGAGGTAGAGGAGGAGAAAAGGCACAGGAGGTAGAGGAGAAGAAAAGGCACAGGAGGTAGAGGAGGAGAAAAGGCACAGGAGGTAGAGGAGAAGAAAAGGCACAGGAGGTAGAGGAGGAGAAAAGGCACAGGAGGTAGAGGAGAAGAAAAGGCACAGGAGGTAGAGGAGGAGAAAAGGCACAGGAGGTAGAGGAGAAGAAAAGGCACAGGAGGTAGAGGAGGAGAAAAGGCACAGGAGGTAGAGGAGAAGAAAAGGCACAGGAGGTAGAGGAGGAGAAAAGGCACAGGAGGTAGAGGAGGAGAAAAGGCACAGGAGGTAGAGGAGGAGAAAAGGCACAGGAGGTAGAGGAGGAGAAAAGGCACAGGAGGTAGAGGAGGAGAAAAGGCACAGGAGGTAGAGGAGAAGAAAAGGCACAGGAGGAAGAGGAGAAGAAAAGGGACAGGAGGTAGAGGAGGAGAAAAGGCACAGGAGGCAGAGGAGGAGAAAAGGCACAGGAGGCAGAGGAGGAGAGCAGAGGTTGGTGCTTTACTCTTGCACCTTCTCATTGTGCTCCCTTGCTCACTTTCAGCATTGGCTCCTGCTTGGAAACAGTGGGAGAAGGGAAGAAGATGATCCTTCCAGCAGGGCTTGACATGGAGGTTTTTGGTTTGAATTCAGATGGTGGCACCTCTACTCCCCATCTGGAACAAATCCACACCTTTCCTCAGCTGCTTCCATCAGGTGAGAGACAACATTACTTGAGCAGATGTTCACTTTGGAGGAGCCAGGACCTCACTGGTGTTTGTGAGCCATGCATGCACCTCACATGGCAAAGGTGGCTTGCTTTCAGCCCAGCAATCCCCTGAGGAGCAGCTGAGGAGCTGGGCTTGCTTAGTCTGGAATAGAGGAGACTCAGGGGAGACCTTCTCACTCTCTCCAACTCCCTGAAAAGAACTTGGAGTGAGGTGGGGGTTGCTCTCTTCTCCCAGCTACCAAGGAACAGAGCAAGAGGAAACAGCCTCAAGTTGTGCCAGGGAAGGTTTACATTGGATATTAGGAACAATTTCCTCACTGAAAGAGATGTCAAAGCCTGGCCCAGGCTGCCCAGGGCAGTGATGGAGTCACCATCCCTGGAGAGATTGAAAAGCCCTGGAGATCAGGAAAGACTGAGGGATCTGGGCCTGTTTAGCCTGGAAAAGAGAAGGTTGAGGGGAGACCTCATGGCTCTCTAGAACTTCCTGAAGGGAGGTTGTAGAGAGGCAGGGACTGGTCTGTTCTCCCTAGTGGAGAGTGATAGGACAAGGGGAAATGGATGGAAATTGCCCCAGGGGATGTTCAGGCTAGATATTAGGAGGAATTTCTTTGCTGCAAGGGTTGTGAGCCATTGGCACAGGCTGCCCAAGGAGGTGCTTGAGTCCCCATCCCTGGAGGTGTTTAAGAGACAGGTAGATGTTGCATTGGGAGGCATCATTTAGCAGGTTGCTAGGGCTAGGACAAAGGCTGCACTCATGATCTGCAAGGTCTCTTCCAGCTGGAACTGTTCTAGGATTCTAGGATTCTGTTCTATGTGACCTAGCATTGCTGGCTTAATGGTTGGACTTGATGATCTTAACTCTTCCAACCAAACAATTGCATGATTCTGTGATCTGAGGGTGACCAGAGAGCCTTGAGGCCACAGGGAAGATGGCAGTTAGTTAGCTCTCTAGGACCAGAAGCATGTCCTGTTTGTCTCCAACCTGCTTGAAAGCAAGGATTATCCCTCTCCTCTCCCCACATCCCTGGGCAGCCACGGGAAATTCCTGGTGCCTAGACCACAGGGAAGCCAGGAAAATAGCCCAGCAGGAACCAGTGCTTAACTAAAGCTAGCTGTTAAATCAAGTGGTCTTTAAAGGTTTAGTGAGGCTCTTCCCACCCCCTGCCCAAGTCTCCAGGGCTCATGCTGTCAGCTCTCCCCTGGGTGCTGGTGGCATTGCTTTGACTGGCAGTTCCCAGTGACAGACAGAGCAGCAGCTGGCAGGCAGCACAGGGCTTTGGCTCCAGCACAAAGTCCTGCCAACCACCAAACAGGCTTCTCCTTCCTGTTTGGCAAAAGCCTGGATATCTATTTATGAAGAAAAGAATCAAGAGATGGAAGGATTTGATGATCTGATCTCTTTATGCATGCCCCTGCTCAGGAGTTATTGACTGACACAGCATCGTGGGACTGGAATAATGCCTTAGGTTTACTTGGCTTTTGTCTCCATCAGCCACCAAGGGATCTAAAGTGAGAGGTTTAGTGCATCCAGCTGGGAGGTCAAAAGCTCCTGGCTCCCCTGTTCAGCTTGTGGTGGGTGAATTTGTCTGCTTACAGCACATGGAAAAGCCAAACTCTTCCCTCAAGCATGCAAAAGGCTCAGGATGGGATATGGGACATAGCCAGCAGAGCCAGAGAGGTGATTGTGCCACTGCACTCTGCTCTGCTCACACCTCCTCTGCAATACTGGGTCCAGTTCTGGAGCCCTCAACACAGAAAGGANTGATTCTATGATTCTATGACTTATTCAGATCTTGTCCTCTCTTCTCCTCCTCATGCTGACCACCTCAGAGCATCTTAGCAAGCACAGCAGAAGATGAACCATTTCACCCTTGGGGCAGGGAAGGAAGAATCTGGGTTGGAGCTTATGAAGGACCAGGCTGATTTCAGCAGGAACAGCAGAGTCCAGAGTGGGATGCATGCCAATTCCCACATCTGGGATAGATTAGGCACAGTGGCTTAGAGAGAGCTTCTCTTGCTGCCACTCACCTATCCACCCGTGTGGCAGAGGGGATGGCAGAAAGGTTTGCACAGCTGGAAGAAATTGCAGGGAGGAGGAGGAGGAGGAGGGGTTTGGGAGAGACAAAACCCAACATTGAACTCAAGATGGAAGAAAGACAGTATTAGTGGAGGTAATGGAGAAAATATGTGTGTGTGAGAGAGGGAGAGAGAGAGAGGGGATTTTATTTACACTCTGTTTGTTTGGGGTTGCCCACACACAGTGAAAGCTGGCCTCCAAAATCCCAGCAGGCATTTTGGCTTGGAGAGGTGAGGAGAAGCAGGAAGAGGGGAAAAGAAGGGAAGTATAGAAAAGAGGAGGAAGAGATGGGACTAGGAAAGGAAAAAATCAAGTGGCACTTGGCTGGACAGTCAAAGCATTTAGTGATGGTGGAGAGATGTGGCACTTAGGGCCATGGTTTAGTGGCAATGGGGGTGGAAGGTTGATGGTTGGACTTGATGATCTTAGAGGTCTCCTCCAACCTGAATGATGCTGTGATTCTGTAGTATCACTGGCACTGCTTTTATCTTTAGTGGATGTGTGATGGAATATCACTGGCATTGTCTTTGCCTCTGCTTCTGGTGGAGATGGCTGGATAAGGAGATCCCTGTATGTTTGCTTGCCCTCTCTAGCAAACTGTTACAGCTGGTGAGGCTTTCCCCAAGGGATTTCAGTGCAAAAAAGCACTCTCCATCCTTCCAGAGCTGAGCCACACAGAGTGCCTCACTTGCATTGCCACCTGACTCACAAGCAGAGGACCAGGGAGCTCTATCCTGATCCCAGAGCCAACCCCAGGGTGTCCTGCAGCAGCACTTATGAGCTTCAACAAGAGCAAGTGCAGGGTCCTGCCCCTGGGTCAGAACAATCCCCACTATCAATCCAGGCTAGGGGATGAGATGATAGAGAGCAGCCCTGCAGAAAAGGCCTTGGGGTGCTGGTGGCTGAGAAGCTGCCCATGAGCAAACAGTGCACGCTGGCAGCCCAGAAGCACAATGGCATCCTGGGCTGCAGCAAGAGAAGCGTGGCCAGCAGAGCCAGAGAGGTGATTGTGCCACTGCACTCTGCTCTGCTCACACCTCCTCTGCAATACTGGGTCCAGCTCTGGAGCCCTCAACACACAAAGGCCATGGAGCTGCTGGAGCAGGTGCAGAGGAGGCCACGAGAATGCTCAGGGGCTGCAACACCTCTGCTCTGAGGACAGGCTGAGGGAGCTGGGATTGTTCAGCCTGGAGAAGAGAAGGCTTCATGGGGAACTACTAGTGACCTTCCAGGACCTAAAGGGAACTTGCAAGCAGGCTGCAGAGGGCCTGTTTGCAAAGGCCTGGAGGGAAAGGACAAGGGGCAATGGTTTTAAATTGGAGAGGAGTAGATTTAGAGTGGCTATTAGAAAGAAGTTGCTCCCCACGAGGGTGGTGGAACACTGGCCCAGGTTGCCCAGGGAGGTGGTTGAGTTGCCATCCCTGGAGGCATTGCAGGTGAGGCTTGCCAGGGCTCTGGGCAAGCTGCTCTAGTTGGGGATGTCCCTGGCCACTGCAGGGGGGTTGGACTAGATGAGCTCCAGAGGTCCCTTCCAACCCAAACCATTCTAGGATTCTATGACATCCCTGGATCCAGCCATGGCTTCTCCTAACCCAGTGAATATTTCTCCTTCCCAAGCTCTCTCTCTGCTCCTCGTTGACAGAGGCACAAGCTCTGAATTGCTGGTCATTACCTAGCTTTATCTAGCCATCCCTGCTGAAGCCACCACACTTTAGACACAAAAAGCCACCCTGGGTCTACACCTCCCACCAGGACCTCTTGACACTCCCTTGGGGCAAGAGGAGGGCAGAGGAACCCTTGGGGACAGTGACATTGTTACCCAAGGAGGCTCAGCAACCATCACTCCTCACTCTGTGCATTCCTGGGGAGGGATAAGCCAAGCCAGAAATCCCCAGTGAAAGGTTTTACTTTCCCCCCTCTCCCCCCCTGCCCCATCTCATGAAATATTGGAATGAATATGATAACACACCTTCATAATATTATCCCTGGTCGAGTCCATAAAAGTCCTCTTGTGCATTATGGCATTTGAGAGACTATTAAGTTTTAAGGCCACAAGACCTCTGTGAAGGAGAGAAGTCATTCCCTTTTCTTTTTTTTCCCTCTCTTTTGAGGGCACTGAGGTTTATGGGGCACTCAGCAACTGGGATTAACAAAGCTTCTGCCCAGCAGTACTTGGACCTCCATCACCAGGACCTCCCCCCCATCATCAGGGAGGGCACAGGCTCCAGGAGGGTCCTGCTGTGTCCCTAAGGATGGAGTTTGGAATAATATGGGCTTGGAGTGGCTGATGCTTTCCTTTTCTTGCCCTTGGTTCTTCCCAAATCCCAGGCTTTCTTGCAGAGATAAGTATTCAGGGGAAAATGACACATAGCAGTGTGAAGATGTGGGATGAAACAGTGTGGGATGGTGGATAACTGGACAGAGATGCCTCGAGGTCTATCCTGCTCTGATCTCACAGACTTCTCTTTGCAACCAAGCCAAAATGCCACATCCTTGCCCTTTGGGGTGAAAGAAGAAGAAATCAGGGCTGGTGGGGATTAATAGTGAGCTGAGGAAAAGATTCACAGAATCCACTTCCCTGGAATCTTTGATGGGTGAGGATACCTCAAGCTGATGGACGGAGATGCCTTGAGGTCTATCCTGCTCTGATCTCTCTTCAGCAGTTTCTATTGTACTATCTATCTACTACATCTCTACAGCATCTTACTCTGTGTCTCTTCAGCAGTCTCTATTG
>VWZO01010256.1:76782-93612 GCA_013396975.1 Bucco capensis
AGTCCAGCCATCCACCTATCACCACCATGCCACTAAACCATGTCCCTAAGTGCCACTTCTGTTCTTGGCGATGCCTGCAACACTTCATCTCCTCCTCAGCATCTCTGCTGCCCACCTGGGCTCTGGCAAGGTTTGGCATGCTGCAGCCAGGCTTTGGGGGGGGGATAACCCACCTTCTCCCCTCCCTATTCCCATTCCCATTCTTCCCCTTCTCAAAGGTGATGGATTTCTTTCCTTACTGGCAAAGACAGGCAGTTTACAGTTGGCCTTTCACAAAGGCAGCTGAGGAGGAGAGGAAGATGCCACCCGCGGGACCACTGTGCTCCCCGCAGCCTGCCGAGCCACCCCCTCCCCATCTCCAGCCTTCCACCACCCCTTCCCTGGCCTCAGACAGTCCTCAAACAACAACTGTCTGCCTGCCCGGCTAATCCCTCACAGGTGACCTCAAGACAGCCGACGCCTCTCGCTAAACTCTCACATTCCTCCGTGCCGCGTTAACCCCTCCGGTACCGCCTCGGGGTGGGGTGGGGGGGACGGGACCCTTCCCCACCTTCTCTTCTTCCCCACAGGGCTGGGAGCCACCCGATGTTGCCTGGAGCATCTCCTTCCCAGAGCTGCTGGTCAGAGGTTAAAAGCCTAATGTATTATTATAAAGCCCAAAAGAAAAAGCCTCCCCTTCTCCCCTATAAATCTTCCTAACAACCTCGGCACATGTGGGAGCCAGACCATGCTGCAGCCTCTCCCCCCACCTCCACTCTGCTCCTGTACCCTCCTGCAGTGCTTCATTTCATCACCAGAGCCCTGGGATGGTGCCTGTGGTCCAGGTGAGGGATGGTCCCATCAGCAGAGCTAGCAGGGCTGCCACCCTGCTCCTTCTCCCATTGTCCCCACATCTACTTCTTGCCCATCAGCTCGGAGAAGAGAAAGATGCTTTCACCTCTTTGGCTCCCAGTGGATCTCTCTTTGTGTCCTCAGCAGGATGTCTCAGGCCAGGCAGATCCTATGGCACAGCTTTCTGCTGTCCCAACCCCAGGGCAATAGGACTGTGGGATATTGAGGAAGCTTAGAAGGTAAGATACCCATGGGGAAGAAGATTGAAAGCCACATCCATCCCAGGACTTCATGGCACCACACAGTGCTGCAGCTCTGCTCTCAGCCTCATACCTACCTGGATAGAGCTGCAGTCCTGGCCCACAGCACCAGCTCTGCTCCCTGCCACTCTCTACTGTTATTTTCTTTCTCTTTAACTCAAGCAAGACCTCAGGAACCAAATTATTTGGAGTGTAAATAACCCAGCACCGGCAGGTCCGTGCTGGTAATGCAAGCCCACCAGCTGTTTGATCAATGGGGAGCATTTAATACCTGTGTGGAGATTTGCTACAGCATGACAGCAGCTGTGGGGAACAAAGGCTCAGCTTTGCTCTTCTTTTCCCTGTCCCCCCCCCGCCCCTCAATATATACATATTTTTTTCAGAGTGATGCCAAAGTTTCCGGAGATCAAAGTGAAAGCAGTGCCCAGAGAGGATCGAGACAATACAAGGGAAAGAAAGGAGGGAAGAGGAGCAGGCAGAGGCAGGCTGAGCTGGGAGCTGCTGGCTGCAGCCTGCACCCACCGTGCCCTCTGCTGGCTGCAGGGCTGGGGCCCCATCCGGATCTGGGGCCCTGCTTGCACCCCTGTCCTGGCATCCTGAGGGGAAAGAGTCCTGGCCAGCTCTCAGCACCCTGTGCTCCATCCTGCTCATAAAGTCCTAGACCTTTCAAACTCATCTAGTCCAACTCCTCTGCAGGCAGCAGGGACATCTGCAATTAGAGCAGCTTGCTTCCAGCCCCAAACAACCTGAGCTGGAATGGCTCCAGGGATAAATGGCACATCTCCCACCTCTCAACCTGGGCCAGCCTCTCACCACCCTCAGCATAAAATCTTTCTTCCTTCTCTCTAGTCTAAATCTCTCTCTTTCAGTTTAAACCCATCACCCCTTGTCCTGTCACAACAGAGCCTGCTCTGGGGGACAAGAGCAGCTCCCTCACAATCACCACTGGAATACCCTCCCCAGGCAGTCTGAGGACATTTCCCTTCTTGACCTGAGCAAGAAGCACAATTCCTGCTTGTAGCTCTCAGTATAACATCTGCAGCCTCAACCTCTCCCCACTGATGCCAGCCCTGGGGCAGAGGTTAGAGATGTGCCAGGGCAGGGAATGTATAGGGAATGGGGTGAGGAGATACTTTTTGCTCAAGGTGGATAAGGAGCTTGGGAAGGTTTACCTTGCAGTTAGGGACAGCCACTGCTTTACATGCTGCTGTCACATTTGTACCCAAAACCCAACAACACTTCCAAGAGAGCTTTCTGGGAAGCAAAACAGAGTAATGCTCTTTCCACCTGCATGGACAACTTCTTAAACTGGGGAAAAAACCTCCCTCAAGATCAAGACATCAGCCTTGATGCTCAGGGACCTCAGGAAGGGTCCACAAATGGAGCACCAGGCCCATGCCTGAGTTACATCTCCATCAATTTCAGTCAGCTGGGGGTTGGATTTTCCCTTCCTTCATTGCATCCTCCACATTTCCTCTCAGGCATCAAGCAAGTCTGAAACTCTAACCAACCAGAGGCTGATAAATCATGGCCATTTCCCAAGCATTTGCATGCAAGCCAAGAGAAGCCATTGATTTATTCTTGTTTTTGAAGCAAACCAGTCCATGGGCCAACATTTGCTAGGAAGCTGGGATGGATCCAGAGCAGAGCAATCTGCTGTCATCTTCAACAGCCAAACTCCAACATCCCTTCTCTGACCCAGGTGATGGTGTTAGGTCTCTGAGGAAGCTGGCAGAGATAGTGAAAACCTAAGGAATAGAAGGGCTTTTACTCAGCTCTTCCACCTCAGTAACGCTCAGGTTGGACTCCTCCATCCTTGCATTAAGGAGCAATTTGCACTTTCTGCCTTTGCCTTTGCTGGCCTAATGGAAACTCCTCTTCTGAGCCAAATGGAGATGAGAGGAGCACTTCACAGCTCATCTCTTCCCTTCCATCAGCTCTGCCTTTAACTCCCTTGCTTTAAACACCCAGAGTGATGTGAAAGCAGCTTTCTCACCTGCAGGGGCTGTTTCTGAGAAGAAAGACCCCACAACCAAGCCAGGCAGCAGAATTTGTCTGTGAATAAACTGGAAACTGAGAGCAAGCATCCTTCAACCTCCAAATCCACCTAAGCACCAAGTGCTCGATCCATGGCCCTGGTCAGAAAATGCATGGCTATTTCTTTCAAGGACTCACCAGACATCCCCCAGGACACTGGTTAGTTGGGAATTTGTTCTGTAAACATCCAGGAGTGGCTCAGTCCACTTGCACAAGGCTCTTGGCTCTGCTCTCTTAAGGGCTGGTTTTGAGCTCCACCATCCAGCTCTTTGCTCCCTGCCTTTGGGTTAACTGAGCTCAGCAGCTGCAGCAGAGCAGATATTTGGGCTGGGACAGAGGCTTGGTCCTGGCTGCTTGATCTGGGCTGAAGAAAGGCTTTTAATCCTGACCATTAGAAAATCACAGCTCTTGTCTCCTCCACCTGAGGTAGAGAGCTTAAAATTCATCAAGAAAACCAAGTATTTACCTTCTGGGTTTCACATTGCTCCAGTTCATATTTCTGAGCTTTATCTCAGCCACAAGGATGAGAAAATATTGGGTTTTTCATAGAAAAAAGGAAAGAGATGAGATTTTCACATAACCAGGCCGTTCCTGAGGCCTTAAACAGCTCCACAATTTGGGAGACTCACAATAAAAATCCTAAGGATTGGTAAGGTGTTAGGCTTGCTTAGTTTGGTTGCTCAGTGTGGCCCAGAGCTGCAAAGAGCCCACATGGAAAGGTCTGAGTCCAGGTTTTATCCAAGGCACAGGTCATGTCTTCAGCTGAGCCTTTGGTGTTGGTTTGTTTCTTGGAAGAGCCCAAACAGACTATTGCAACAGCCTCTGTGAATGCCACTGAGCTCTGGGTTTGAGTAAGGCAATCCACCAAGAGTTCAGGTGAATTGTCTCAGTCCCTGGGAGCTCTTCTCTCCCAGCTCACTGCAGCAAGCAGGTTCCCAGCAGATCAGGACAGCCTTGTCCTGGTGATCAGGCTCCATGGACCTGAGCAGGCCCTGGATTCTCAAACTCAGGCACGTCTCCTTGCCTTTCCCCAGCCTGAGACACTCACCCTGACCTTCCCCTGTGAGCAAGAAGTGATGGAGAGGCACAGTACTGAGGAGATGGTCACCAAGCCCCTGGCTGGCACTGACTTCAAAAGCCTATATGTGACTATCTCCTGCAGCCACTGAGGGAGGATTTGATAGCAATGGATCAGTACAGGCTAGGAACTGATCAGTTGGAGAAAAGCCCTGGGGAAAAAGATCTAGGAGTCCTGGAGTAT
Source organism: Bucco capensis (assembly GCA_013396975.1). Taxonomy (NCBI): domain Eukaryota; kingdom Metazoa; phylum Chordata; class Aves; order Piciformes; family Bucconidae; genus Bucco; species Bucco capensis. Next base: position 81,172 of record VWZO01010256.1, read on the forward strand.
GTCCATGAGGCAGCAAGAGGGCCAAGAGGGCCAATGGCATCCTAGGATGCATTAAGAGGAGCATGGCCAGCAGAGCCAGAGAGGTTCTTCTCCCCTCTCCTGTGCCCTGGGGAGGCCTCCCCTGGAATGCTGTGTCCAGTTGTGGGCCCCTCAGCTCCACAAGGCTAGGGAGCTGCTGGAGAGAGTCCAGCCCAGGGCCAGCAAGATCCTGAAAGGAGTGGAGCATGTGCCCTAGGAGGACAGGCTGAGAGAGCTGGGTCTCTTCAGCCTGGACAAGAGGAGACTGAGAGGAGACCTCAGCAATGCTTAGAAATATGGGAAGGGTGAGTGTGAGGAGGAGAGAGCCAGGCTCTGCTCCATGGCATCCAATGGTAGGACAAGAGGGAATGGGAGCAAGTTGGAGCACAGGAGGTTTAGTATTAAGCTGAGGAGGAACTTGTTTGCAGTGCAGGTGCCAGAGCACTGGCCCAGGCTGCCCAGGAGGCTGTGGAGTCTCCTTGTCTGGAGCCATTGCAGAGCTGCCTGGACACATTGCTGTGTGAGCTGCTCTAGGTGCTCCTGCTCTGGCAGGGGGGTTGCACTAGATGATCTTTCTAGGGCCCTTCCAACCCCTCACATTCTGGGATTCTGTGATTCAAGGGCAGAAAGCTTGTTGCCCTGCTGGGCCTGGCTGGAGATCCATGGGTATCAGCGTCTCGCCGTAGCCGATGGGGAGCGAGAAGCCAATCCCCTCAGCGCGCGCCTGACAGGCAGGGGAGACGTTAATAATTATGTACTATTTCAGGCTGATTGAAAATGAAGAGGTGGAGGTGTTGGGACAGATGTGGCAGTGCCAGATGGATTGTGATTAGATTAGCAGCGTTCCATTTGACGGGATCTGAACCATGCTTTAATCATTTATTGTGAAAGCTCAGCTCAGCTCCGCTCAGCGCGCGGCTAACCCTCCCTCTCGCTCTGGATCACCCTGCTCCACAAAGTTGTCTTCACTGGAAACGTGTTGTGTTTACAGCTGCTGCTTTCAATCCCCAGGCCCTCCCCTCTGCCTCTCATCTCCTTGTTTGTACAAAGCCTCCTTGCAATTGCTGTGCTGAGCCTGTTAGTCACCGCGCTCGGATAAACAAGACAGGCGTGCACTCATCTCCTCTGCCACCGAATGAGGAGTGGGACCCTGACCAAAGAAGGGCTCAATGGGGGAAGCTTAAAGCACAGCTGAGTGTGCTCCTCAAGAAGCATTTTCCCTCTTGCTGCTGCCTCTGCTCACAGAATAGTATTATAAAACAGTAGGGGTTGGGAGGGACCTCTAGGGATCATCCAATTCAACCTCCCTGCTCCAGCATCACCCCCAGCAGCTTGCCCAGCATCACCTCCAGGTGCCTTTGGAATCTCTGCACACAAGGAGACTCCCCAAGCTCTCTGGGCAGCCTGGGCCAGGGCTCTGCACCCTCACACCAAACAACTTGCTCCTCCTGCTCCCATGGAACCTGCTGGCTTCCAGTGTGTGCCCATTGCCCCTTGGCCTGGCCCTGGGCACCACTGAGCAGAGTGTGGCCCCAGCCTCTTGCCCCCTGCACCCTTCAGCTCTTGCTCAGCATGGAGCAGCTCCCCTCTGGCTCTGCTCTGCTCCAGGCTCAGCAGCTCCTACATTCTCAGCCTTTCCTTCTGCCAGAAGGATTCAAAGCACACACCCTGTGCTATCCCAACAGCATTTGGCCTTTGGTGGGGATCCTGCTCCTCCATACCTGGCCTAGTGGCACCAAACCCATCAAAGGATGCTTCACCAGCCCATGCTATAGGCCACAAACCCTTGGCTGTGCTACAGAACAATGCAACAGTCCAGGGAGGACAAGGGAAAGAGAAAATAAAATGCCAGTATCTACTTGAGATCCCTGGAGCAATAAAGGGAGGCAGAACAGGATTACCTGGGTAACTGGAAACTAGCTCAAGACCCTCACTGGCAGTGTCATGCAATTTTAATTATCATAAGTGGTCTGGATCTCAATGGATGGAAAAACTTATTATTGTTATTATTCCCTTCCAACGTGATAGGTTTTAGTTAAACACACATCCCTATCTATTAATCATGTCACATTTAAGATGGAGCCAAAGTAATTAGCCAAGGTTCAGACTGCAGGGATCACCCTAAAACAAAGCCTAATGCAGTTGCCTCCCTGTAGTCCTTATCCAGCCATTGGATTTTAGGTTTTACTCTCTCCTAGATGCTGAATTTGGGGCATGGCAGGGGCTAGGAACCTTTCAGATCTCAAAGCCCAGTTGCCCTGCATCCTGCCCAGGGGATAGGAGCCTTTCAGATCCCAAAGTCCAGCTTCCCTGCATCTTGACATCATGCCAGGGGCTAGGAACCTTTCAGATCCCAAAGCTCAGCTTCCCTGCATCTTGACCATGGGCTAGGAACCTTTCAGATCCCAAAGCTCAGCTTCCCTACATCTTGACACATGGCATGGGATAGAAACCTTTTAGGTCCCAAAGTGCAGCTTCCCTGCATCATGACATCATGCCATGGGTTAGGAACCTTTCAGATCCCAAAGCTCAGCTTCCCTGCATCCTGACCATGGGCTAGGAACCTTTCAGATCCCAAAGTCCAGCTTCCCTGCATCATGCCAGGGGCTAGGAACCTTTCAGATCCCAAAGCTCAGCTTCCCTGCATCTTCACCCTGGGCTAGGAACCTTTCAAATCCCAAAGCCCAGCTTCCCTACATCTTGACACATGGCATGGGATAGAAACCTTTTAGGTCCCAAAGTGCAGCTTCCCTGCATCATGACATCATGCCATGGGTTAGGAACCTTTCAGATCCCAAAGCTCAGCTTCCCTGCATCCTGACCATGGGCTAGGAACGTTTCAGATGCCAAAGCTCAGCTTCCCTGCATCCTGACCATGGGCTAGGAACGTTTCAGATGCCAAAGCTCAGCTTCCCTGCACCCTGAGAAGGATTTCTGGCTGTCTGCTGCTGCTGTGTTGCTGCAGATTTGCAGTGGTACCCCAGAGGTAGTTGCATCTCTGTGGCACTGTGAGAGGCTTGTGCATCTCGGTGATGTTTGTGAAGCACGTCCAGATGAAAGGCAGACTAAGTGCAAGCTATTATTATACTGTCTAATATAGTTTAATATGTGTGCACTGCTTTCTGAGGAGTGCAATGCAATCAAAACCACATTACTTCTCCATGTGGGTAGTTTGCCTGCGTTGACTTGTTTCCAAAACAGATGTGGATTCTGAGTGAGTTCTCCCGCCCCTCTCCTGAAAGAGGAGAAAATGTCATCTTTGCTTAGGTCTGCAAAACCCAAAAAGGCCCACAGGAACACCCAAGTGCCATTTCCAAGTAGGTCAAGGGCTTGTGTGGCCCAGGGTCCCACCCTGAACCTCACTCAGCTGTTCCCAAATGGGTACAAAGAAAGCTTCTAGTGAGCCAGAATGGGAGAATTCATCTAGCTTAGCCCATGCAGTGCTGCTGCATGCCCCAGGGCACACAGCTAGGGCTTGTTCTTCTCCATAATGCAATGTCAGAAGTTTTTGGGGTGGTTTTGGATGATTTTTCTTTCTTTTGTTAACACTTTTCTATTGCTTTCCAGATCTCTTCCTAGCCCTGGCCTTAAAACCTCCAAGTTTGCACAGCTCTAAAAGTTGCAGTTCAGCTAACTGGTATCCCCTTCAGATCCATCCTTCCTCTTCCAGAGTTTGGAGAGCATCATTCTGCCAGTCCTGCCCTAAAACAAGGCTAAAGAGACTTCTCCTGAAGGTTTGAGGTTGATGTTCTTTCTGGTTTGGGACATCTCACACTATAGTGAGGTTCTTGCAGTGTCCACAGATGGCTGCAAACCATCAATGGCACAAGTCTGTGCCAACCCTGGTAGCTTTCCCTGGATTTCTGTGCCTCATTCATAGAATCATTCAAGTTGGAAAAGACCTCTAAGCTCAACAAGTCCAACTGTCAATTCCACAGCACGTTGTCACTAAACCATGTCACCAAGTGCCACATCTACATGGTTTTGTGAACACCTCAGCATGGGCTGTTCCTTCTAAGAGGAAGCCTCCCTGTCTTCTGTTTCCACACATCCTGCAAGGGGCTTTCCATCAGGAAATGCTGAGTTCCCATCTAAGGGACAATCCCACTCCCTTCTTCCAGGCTGGCTTGATATATGAGAGGTGAGATCCTTGGGCAGATCCTTGTGTAAGATGAGAGCATCCCAAGACCTTGGGTTGAGCAGCTTCTGTGAGCTAGAGAGGAGTCAACAACAGGACAAGGAGGAAAGCTGAGCTCCAGTGAGCATCCCAGGAGAAAGAGCTCACAGAGGGAGGAGTTGGACTCCAGTGAGCATCCCAGGAGAAAGAGCTCACAGAGGGAGGAGTTGGACTCCAGTGAGCATCCCAGGAGAAAAATCTCACAGAGGGAGGAGTTGGACTCCAGTGAGCATCCCAGGAGAAAGAGCTCACAGAGGGAGGAGTTGGACTCCAGTGAGCATCCCAGGAGAAAAATCTCACAGAGGGAGGAGTTGGACTCCAGTGAGCATCCTAGGAGAAAGAGCTCACAGAGGGAGGAGTTGGACTCCAGTGAGCATCCCAGGAAAAGGAGCTCACAGAGGGAGGAGTTGGACTCCAGTGAGCATCCCAGGAGAAAGAGCTCACAGAGGGAGGAGTTGGACTCCAGTGAGCATCCCAGGAGAAAGAACTCACAGAGGGAGGAGTTGGACTCCAGGGAGCATCCCAGGAGAAAAATCTCACAGAGGGAGGAGTTGGAACAAGAGGAGCAGAAGATGTAGGCTGTCCTAGGAGGGGACAAAGGGAAAACCAAGCCCCACATCTTCCCTTTCCTAATCCCCCAGGGCAGGGAGAGCTCTCAGTGGCTGCACCTTGCAGCTCCAACCAGCTTCCCAGTGCTCCTGGCTCACTCTCTGCCACACACACTGGCTCCCAGCCCAGCCTCATAGCTGCCAGCAGTGGGTCTTTTACTGCTTTTTTACTCCTGTTTACAGAAATGGGCATTTGCATGATGAAAATAACCTGGGATGGATTTTACTTGGGTGTTTTGTGTTTTTTTTTTTACTGCCCTTGGCAGCAGGCTCGGAAAAAAAAGCAGAGCCTAGTCAATTACTGGAATTTTGAAAAGACAAATAATATTTTATGTGATCAGCAAGCTGGCTCTGAGCCTGGGCACTGAGCTCCAGCAGCACTTGGGCAAGGAACAAGCCATCAATTGTGCTGCCTCACACAGGAGCCCATGGGCAGGTGCAGCCTGTGTTGACCTTAGGGGCACACACCAGCCCTCTCAGCTCAGTTTTAACCCATGAGGTATGGAATGGAGATGGAGAAGCCTCCTACTTGGCTCTCTCTACCTTGAGCTGGCTGAAAGTTTCTTCTCTCCCTCCCTTTTTTCCCCCCACTGGATACCTAGAGGAGCATCATAGACTGAGATGCTCATTGCTGGCGCTGAGGGATGCAGAGGGAGGTGTTGAACATCACACCCTGCAGAGCTAGCACTTCATCCCTGTGGTACCTTCCCAACCTGTGGCTGGTAGGGAAGGGGTTAAGCAAAGCAGGGGCCCCATGCTTTTCCCCCCCAAATCCCCACCATCCTGGCAGGTTCCCCAAACCAACAGCCCTGGGACTTCATTCCCAGAAATGCTCCAGTTGTGTTCCGGGAAGGACCTGCAGAAGCCAACTGAAACTGTAACGTGGTGCAGGAACCTCCCTGGCAGCCACAGAGCCTCCTGGGACATGTTAGTGGGATCAAGGGAATTAGGGGAATTACATTCCCTTTGCTGTTAGGCAGCTGGGGTGAGGACAAGGAGCGAGGCAACATCAGCGAGGCTTGGACTTGTGTTGATCCATCGAGGTACTTATATGGTTTCTCTCCCCAGAGAGGGAAGGAGGTGGCTTGGGCAGGCAGAACAATATTAATTCATTAATTTGTCACAAATACTTGTTTTATTTTAAAAGCACTGGGCAAGGAAAGGGCTTTAAATTTCCAGGACTCTTGCCAGTTTCCTCCTTCTCTGCTTTAAAGTCTGGCCCCACGGGTCCCCTTGGCAAACATTCCCTGGATAGTGTATTCAGCATTGCTGCTTGCTTCAAGGCCCTTCTGGAATTGCTCTGGAGAAGCAGAGCCCTCCAGCAGCCAGGACTCTGTGTGTGTGAGAGAGAGAGAGAGAGCTGCTGGCAGAGGTTGGAGGATGCCATCTCTTGGCAAAGTGACCACTTCTGACTTCAGACAGCTCGGGCTGACAGTGATGAGGATGATGAGGATGAGAATTGCCTACCTGCTTTGGTCAGAAATAGGCTTTAAGGAAAACCAAAAACCCCCAAAAAGTGTTATTATTGTTGTTCCAGGGCCAAAGAGAAGAAAAATTCCTTCCTCATTTCAGGATCTCTAACACCTGGGTAGAGTTTCATTTCTCTCAGCTGCCTGCTTCAAGGCTTGAGAGCTACTTCCTAACAACTCCAGGCTGGATCCAAAGGTCCCTTAACTCCAGCAGGATTCTTTCCATCCATCTAAGGCTGAGCAGACCTTTCCTTGGCCCATCTACAACCCTTTGACACCCTGAGTGTGCGTGGACATGGAAAAGCAAGAGGCTGTTTTCAAGCAGCTTCTGGAAGGACTTTTTTGGTGTGTATCTAGCTGGGGCAAAATATATAATCAAGAGCAAAAACAGCTCCCTGGGAGTCTCCACACATTGGTGGCATCATGCAGGGGTTGTTGTCTTCTCCTTTCCCAGATGAAGCCATCCAGCAGCATTTCCTGCTTGGCACATGGGCTGCTCCTTGCCTGCCCATGCGTCCTGCCCTTGGGAAGCCTCTGCCATCAGCTGCTCCAGGGAGGAGGAAGCTCTCTGGCAAAGTGCTGGTGGCCTCTATCCAGTAGCTTTCCAGCTGTTTATTCTCTGCTGGGGCAAGTGAAAGCTGCTGGGGTTGGGAAAGCAGCTGGATGCTCTGCAGGAAGTGGGCTGGGTGACTAAGCTGGATGCTCTCCTCTGAGTCAGGGCCATGGCTGCAGGGACTGTGCAAAGCCCTGAGGTCATTGTGGCTTGCTCCAGACCAGCTGCACTGACCCCTCTTCCTTGGATGGCTTCTCTTAGTTGGCTCCAGCTATTGCAGAAGCAAGAAAAGTGTGGCAGGAAGAGCTGTGTGAGTCCTCCTGGCCTGGCTGGAACTATATTCCTCTCAGTTCCTCCACCAAATTGTTATGCCTGCTTGCTATGAGCTGCCAAACAGATGCTTCAGTGCCCTTAGTGAGGGCTGCATCTCATTAAGAGAAGAAATGAACTCTTTCAACAGTGGTAACAATTTGTAAAGGCTTTGGGATCCATCCAGGCCTTGGTGGTGGTCAGCAAGAGCCATAAAAGAGGCTTTGGGCCCCAGAAATTCAACACAAGGCAGCCTTTGAGGGAATATGGCAACATCTGGGCTGGGTTGGGATAAGCAGCTGGGAAGGCAGAAGGCTGAACAAGAGGTCACAGACAGGCCTTGGCTAGCCCAACAAGAGTCTTGGCAACAGTGGGACCTGTGCAGTGGGGCTTCTTCTCTTGGCAGTGTCCTAGCTTTGTTGGAGAGCTTCCAGAGGAGCCCATGGAGATGGGGAAGGGTCTGGAGGGGAAGTCATATGAGGAATGGCTGAAATCACTTGGGTTGTTCAGCCTGGAGACTGAGGGAAGACCTCATCATGGTCCAGCACAGCTTGCTGAGGAGAGGAAGCAGAGAGGCAGGAGCTGAGCTCTTCTCTCTGGTGATCAGTGATAGGAGCTGAGGGAAAGACATGGAGCTGTGCCAGGGGAGGGTTAGCTTGGATATGAGGAGAAGGTTCTTCCCCCAGAGGGTGCTGGAGCTCTGGAACAGGCTCCCCAGGGCAGGAATCACAACACCAAGGCTGACAGAATCCCAGAAGCATCTGGACAATGCTTTGGGGTTCTCCTGTGCATAGGTAGGAGTTGGACTTGGGGTTCCTGGTGAATTTCTTCCAACTATGGCTCTGTGATTCCATGACTTGTCCACAGCACTAACAGAAGTGACTACAAACCCATGGCCTTGCTGCCCAGTGCTTGGATGACAACATATGCACCTAGGTACCCACTACACCTGCTTGGGCAGGCAAGGATTTGGATCCAGGGCTAGAAAACAGAGTCAAATTTATATCCTGCATCACATGAGGCTTGGCCATGAGCAAAGCTCTCTGTGACACGTGCTGGGAGGGAGCCTGATGGATCCCAGCAATTTCAGCATGGATGGGGTTGGAAGGGAGCTCTGGGGATCATCCAGTCCAACCTCTCTGCTCCAGCAGCTCACCCCCAGCAGCTTGCCCAGCATCACCTCCAGCTGCCTTTGGAATCTCTGCACACAAGGAGACTCCCCAAGCTCTCTGGGCAGCCTGGGCCAGGGCTCTGCACCCTCACACCAAACAACTTGCTCCTCCTGCTCACATGGAACCTGTTGGCTTCCAGTTTGGGTCTGGCCCTGGGCACCACTGAGCAGAGTGTGGCCCCAGCCTCTTGCCCCCTGCACCCTTCAGCTCTTGCTCAGCATGGAGCAGCTCCCCTCTGGCTCTGCTCTGCTCCAGCCTCAGCAGCCCCAGGGCTCTCAGCCTTTCCTCCTGCCAGAGCTGCTCCAGTGCCCTCAGCATCTTGGGAGCCTGAAATGATGGAGATTTGCCATAACAGCTGGTGCCTCAAAGCAGTGCTGGCATTTGGGGGTTGATGTGCAACATCACTTCTTGTGGTTTGTCACAGCCATGCTGAAGACACCAGCAGCTGGAAACAATTCCATTCACTGCTTCTAGTGCACAGCTGGCCACATGGATGGAGACACTGAAGAAGTGGTGCCAAGTGCCTCCTTGCCATCAGCAGGAAGCTAGGTGACATCCCTGTGTCCACATTGCCAAACACATGTCCCTGATGCAAACACATGCCCCAGAGCCTCCCTGGAGAAACACAGCACCAGGAGAGCACCTGCAGCTCCCACATTTGGCCTTAGCAGCACAGAGCTGTTGCAAGGTTAAGTAAATATGTGACTTGAGAGCTGAGGAAAGGAGTCAAAAAAAGGTTGAGAAAGAAGAAACCCAGATCTCCTGAGAGACAAACTGCACACACACAGCCTGTCCTTGTTGGGATTGCCTCCTCCTGCCTTTTCCTGCTTCCCAACAAAGCTTTCCTTGACCTGCTTCTTTTCAAAAGTCCCTACACTAAGGAAGAGAAAAGAAAGCCCAGGCAGCTCCCTGCCCACCTGTGTGAGCAGCTCACCAGAGCTCAGCCAGCCTCCAGCATCCTGAAAGGACTGCCTCTCTTCCCTGGATTGCCCTTTCCTCTGGAACATATTATGAGGAGCTCCCTGCTTTACCTGGGGAATTCCCAGAGCTGGGAAAAGGTGTCCAGGTGGATGCCAACCTCCCTCCCCTCTCTGACAGCAGGGCAACACTGTTTGAATAGCATCCAAGAAACAAGATGTAGAGTCTCCCAGACATAAAAACCCCTGAGAATAAAACAAACCCAACAATCATGCCTGATGGGAGAGGAATTGGATTCTAGCCTCCCCTCTGCTTCTCCTTTCCTCCCCTAAGTCTGCTGCAGGAGCAAGTTGAATGCAGCTGGCTTAGTTTGGCTAATTGGCTCTGTCAATCATGTGTCAGTCAGGTTGGCTCACACAGCCTGGGAGAAGTGGGAGAGCAGAGGGATTGGGGCTGGGAAAGCAGAGGGGACCAGCAGCTTCTGGGCTGAGGTGAGGGGAAGAAAGAGTTAAAGCTCAGGAGGTTTGGGAGGGTATCATAGGATGTCTTGAGTTGGAAGCTCCTGGCTCTGCACAGGACAAGCCCAAATTGTCACCCCATGTGTCCTAGAGCACTCTCCAGATGCTTCTGGAGTTCTGTGTAGTGATTCCTGCCCTGGGGAGCCTGTGCCAGTGCTTCACTACCCTCTGAGGGAAGAAACTTCTCCTCATATCCAAGCTATAACCCACCCCTGGCACAGCTCCATGCTCTTCCCTCAGCTCCATCACTGCTCACCAGAGAGGAGAGCTCAGCTCCTGCTTCTCTGCTTCCCTTGCTCAGCAAGCTGTGCTGGAGCTGGTCTCTACCCCTGCTTTGCTCTATGATCCTAGACAATTTGGTGCCTCAGTTTCCCCTTTCCTAAGGGAGCAAAAGGGACCCTAAGGAAGCACTGCTGGCTGCCAAAAAACTAGCAACACAAGACTGAAAAGCCCTGACCATCCAGATTTAAGATTTCATCCTTTGGACCATGTAAGGTCCTGGGGTCACTGTGGCAATGTGTGCTTAGAAATGAGGTACCAGGCATAAAGCAAACTTCCTCTTTCCCCTCTGGGTGAGCTAGCAAAGGGTTAACTAAGGAAGTATTTTGGAGAGGAGATGGCAAAGGTTGACAGAGCTCCCTCTTGTGTGTCCCAGGGAGGAAGTGGTTAAGCTGGAGGTGCCACCTGGGAAGCAGAGACAAGTCTGAAGATGCTTTGCCAGTTCCTTCACTGGATAAAGAGCTTTTCCTTCCTGTCCCCCAACACTCTCTCTCCATGATACACTAATTATCCAAAACATGAAACAGACAAAAAGGAAAGAAGAAAGGAAGAAAGAGCAGATTCAGGTGCTGCTTGCCTGGCTGAGAGACCTGGCAGCAGTGCAGGGACAGGACAGATGCTGCTGCTCTCTTTGCCTGAAAACAAAGGAGAGGAAGATTACTCTTGGATTTTGAGTTTATTTAAGGGGAGATCAAACCCTCTGCAATCTCTTGTCTGGCTTTCAAGTGGCAAGAGCCTCAGGCTCTGGACTGCAGGGATGCAGACTCCTTGCTGCAAGCCTGGCAGGGAGCAGGTGGCAGGTGGGTACCTGCCTGGACAAAAGTGTCATTGCCTCTGGCCAACCCTCGAGGATTGATGTCATGAGTTGGGCTCTGCTTTCTGCCAGCACTTGCTTAGCTTCCTCCCCCATGTACAGGAGGGGAAACTGAGGCACAGGGGGAAGTAGATATGTGTGGGTGGTGGGGAGGAAGCAAGGTGAACAGGCAGAGTTGGGAGGACACTTGGAGTTGAATTTCTGGATGCTGGGAATTAAGGGGTGGGCTGATGTTGCTGTGATGGACAGCAGAGTGGAAACAGCACATGGACTGGTGCTGGCCCAAAGTTACTCCCAACCTGGCCCATACACCAAATCCTTCTCTCCCAGCTTTGGGGAAAGCCCTGAACCTCTCCCCTGAGCACCATTCAGCCATCCCTACAGGAGGGACTGACCCCAAGAGTGCACATCCTCTCTCCTACAGCCCTCAAGCACCTTCCCATCCCTCCTTCCACTGCCAGCATGGAGCTGAGCTGCATCCTCACTTCCAGCCAAACTCTCTGCTGCTTTACTCACCAACTCCAGCCACGAGCACATTTGGTGAGGAAGGAGTTAAAAGCTCTGGGCTGAGCAGTTTTCTAGCCTGTGGCTTCTTGCTCCCCACACTCTCCCCTCCTCCTCTCCCACCCTGGTGTACAAAACAAACCCCCCACATTATCCCAAACCTGCCTGGAATCCTCTCAGGCAGTGACACAGAAAATTCCCATTGCTGAGGCTGCCAGGGCGACAACAAATAGCAACAGTAAATACAGCTGCCATGGGGCTGGGGATCAAGGGAGGCCTTCAACACCACACACACTGCCTGCCACAGCTCCAGAGGACAGCCTGCCTTCTCCTGGCATCTCCTGGGGCTCTGTGCTCAGGCACACACAGCTCCCAAACTGCCTTCTTTGGAACAGTCACAGCTTCTCCTTCCCTTGCCCCAGCAAGTGCTTGCCTCTTGAAGCACTTCATCTCCCTCCTTTTCTCTTCCAAACCTTTACTTCCCATCTCTCCAGGGTTATTTTCCTCTCCTGAGCCTGTGATGGGTGCACAGCAAACCTCACCTTCCCTAAGCAGCTGCCCAAGGGGATGTCCACCCATTTAATTCCTTTACTTCCCATTACTCCAGGGCTGTTTTCCTCTCTGCTCAGGCACACACAGCTCCCAAACTGCCTTCTTTGGAACAGTCACAGCTTCTCCTTGCCTTGCCCCAGCAAGTGCTTGCCTCTGAAGCACTTCATCTCTTCTTTTCTCTTCCAAACCTTTACTTTCCATCTCTCCAGGGTTATTTTCCTCTCCTGAGCCAGTGATGGGTGCACAGCAAACCTCACCTTCCCTAAGCAGCTGCCCAAGGGGATGTCCATCCATTTAATTCCTTTACTTTCCATCTCTCCAGGGTTATTTTCCTCTCCTGAGCCAGTGATGGGTGCACAGCAAACCTCACCTTCCCTAAGCAGCTGCCCAAGGGGATGTCCATCCATTTAATTCCTTTACTTTCCATCTCTCCAGGGTTATTTTCCTCTCCTGAGCTAGTGATGGATACACAGCAGACCTTACCTTCCCTAGACATTCCCAGCAGCTGCCCAAGGGGATGTCACAAATCAGGAATGCTAAAGGAGATATA
>VWZO01010258.1:4912-79751 GCA_013396975.1 Bucco capensis
GGGGTGACTGGCAGAGGGATGCCGGGGTGACTGGCAGGGGGGTGCCGGGGCTGACTGGCAGAGGGATGCCGGGGTGACTGGCAGAGGGATGCCGGGGTGACTGGCAGAGGGATGCCGGGGCTGACTGGCAGAGGGATGCCGGGGTGACTGGCAGAGGGATGCCGGGGGTGACTGGCAGAGGGATGCCGGGGTGACTGGCAGAGGGATGCCGGAACAGGCTCATTTCCTCCAGCCTGCATCTCCTTGCTCTGCTGGGACCTGTGGGCTCTGAGCACGGCTGAGCTCAGATTCTCCTCTCTCTTGGCAAAGTTACCTATGGGAGGGGGTTTTTGTTCTTGGGAGAAGCAGCTAATTCCAAGCTCTGTCTTAAAAGGCTGATTCACTTATTGTCATGCAAAGAGGGAAAACACCCGATATTAAGCACAGTGCTCTCAAATGCGATGCTGAGGAGGGAGCCTGGCAGGAAGCAGCCTGGATCAAGTGACTTGGTCACCTGGGCTTGTGTTTGTAACTGGCTGATATTTATCCTTCAGAGACTCACTCTGCCCCGATTCTCTAGCCCTGTGTTGGGCATGACAGTGCTCCAGCCTCTCATCCCCTCTCCAGCATGCTGAAGCCTTCTCTACCCATCTTCTTCCTCTCCTCACAAGCTTGCTCCCAGTTCAGACACATATCTTAACCTGACCATCCACCAAGCCCTCCTTTTGTTCTGCCTGCAACTAACAGTTCCTGCAAGCAGAGCAGGGATGCCTTGCCAGATCCCCTCGGTTTCTCAGGAAGCAAGGCCTGTCCTAGAGCCCCTCTCCAGCCCAAAGGAAGCATCAGCAGCAATCTGCCTCCTGGCACAGGCAGAGGTGCTTGCCAGGGCAAGGCTGTCTAGTCAACATTCATAAAATTGCAAGAGACTCTCCAGAACCTTTCATCAGAGCCAAATTAATTTGCTGTATTCTTCTCCAAGGTCATTTTTTAAATTGCCTGCTGGAGGGAGACCTTGCTAGCAAGTTACTCATCTCCTGCCAGAGCCAGAGCTCCATCCTCTCCCTCAGCAATCCCTCACTGACTGCTCTCCCTGTGGAAATGATTCCCCTTTGGGTGAGGCTACCCTGCCTAGCACTTACTGGCCACAGTGACCCTCCATTCCATCATCTCCTGGGACCACAAGGCCCCTGTCCTATTGCTATTTACAGCCTTCCACATCTTCCTTCTGCATTTTGATCATGTTATTGGACAATTCCTAAGCCTCCCTGAGATTCTTAAGCACTGGCAAAGACCTGGTGCCCTCCAGGAGTAGAAGACAGTGAGCATCCTGCTCCTGTTACAGAGTGGTGCTTTGCCAGCACTAAGCCTTGAGCAGGGGAAGGATGCAGGGCCACTGCTCTGCTCAGGCTTCCCCTCATGGGTCACACCTGAGCTCACACCAAGCTCACCTGTGCATTCCTGTGCTCCTGTAACACTGACATTGATTCTTCCACGCCATAAAGGGAGAGCACAACTTGCTCCTCCTCAGAAAAGCAGGATTTCTTGGTTGATCTCCATCCAGCCCAATGCATTCTCTCATTCAGAGGTGATACTCACGTGGATGAAAGATTAACTCCTGGAAACTCTGAACAATTGGCATGAGGCATAACCATAGCAAATGGATTCTGTTCCCCCGCTTCAAAAGAGAAAGGAAAGGATAGTTGTGCATTTTTTAAAGTTACATCTCAAGTTGAAATACATTTGGGGTTTGGTTTCTTTGATTATCTTTTTAATGAAAGCACCTAGTGGTTATTGGAAAGTTCCTTGGGTTCAAAGGATTATTATTTTAGAACAAGAGCACTGACAACCTTGTTGTTTGCTCATCTGCAGCATTACAGGCCTGGGTACCTGAGCAGCAATGCCTGCCTCTCACAGCAATGAGAGGCAAACACAGCTCCAGCAGGGGGGAAAACACATCCTTAAAGAAAACTGCCTTGCCCTGAAGAAAAAAGGTTAATTTCAATACATAGGTGGTCTTGCTTGATTGGTTGGGTTTATGTCAACCCTGACCCCACAGTAACCCTGAGCTTGCTGATCAAAGGGATTATGCTCCAGGCTCCAGGGCTCAGTCTGTAAGACTTTGCCATCTCACAGAGATGATGTTTGCTATGCAAGGAATCAGCCCAGAGTCCTCGTGTCCTTACTGGACTTCACTTTCACTCAGAGCACTGTAAGGTGTTGATGCAGTCTAATCACAGAAGTCTTGTCTTTTTCTGTCCTGTGTCCCAGCCTGGCATCAGGAAAAGCAGTTAGTGACAGCACCATCCACAGAGAAGGTCTGGCTGAACACCAGGCATCTTTTCTCCTGAGACATAGCCCATTTCCAGCCAACCACTGGTGCTTGTTCTCCCCCTGGTCTCCCATGACTTTCCATCTCCACAGCCTGGCACCTGTGCCCTTCTCTTCCGTGCATCACACCTCAGTGCCATTGCTGATGCATTCCGTGCCCAGCCACAGCTCTGGACATCTGCAGACAGCCCATAGCCTTGCTTGGCCAGATGCAGAGTGTGAACCTTCCCAGGCCTTTAGTAGTGGATCAGAATCAGGATACTGGTCACATCTCAGCACACAGAGAGCTCTGCTCCTCACAGATCTTCCTGCACACCACTGCAGTGGTGTCAGGGCTCAGAGCAGTTCCACCAGGGCTCAGGTTCCATCTGCCATTCCCAGAAGATTGCATTACTCCCTGAAAACAATATTTTCCTACCAAGATTTCACCTTGCCAGGGAAGTTGCTCTGTTGCCTGCAAGCATCAGAGCCTCCTTGTGCCACAGCCATTGGATGTACAGTGGCAGAGCAGTGGGCTCTCTCTGCCTCTCTTATTGTCACCATCTTCACAAGAAGGTTTTTTTCAGTCAGTTCTCCTCTCACTGAAAAATGCTTTTTCCATTGTCCTGAAATTCAGTGTGGACCTTACCAAATTGCTTTCCTGGGAAAAAAAAAAAAAAGCCAGGATTATATTCAGAAAGCTGAGAGGAGGACAGACACTTTTTATTCAGTCACAAAGGATGTAAGAGTCCTAGGTTTAATTTCCTCCTGTGCCTGGGGGAACTAGAAGCAGCATCACTTATCTCTCAGGAGAACACCAGCAGGTTGTGCTGTGCTGCATATTAAGGTGGGATGTCCTTACCCCTGGCCATTAGTGTGGCCTGGTCTGCACAGAAGGTCTTTCTGGAGCTTTAGCTGAGTCCCTCCCATGGAAATGGTTCATCTGTGCTAATGAGTGCTGGGCATGGATGCCCTGTAGACAGAGTGCATCCAACAGCATCCCCCTGCTCTGGCACTGCTGGGAAATCAGAAGGGCAGAGAGAGCAGCATTGCACATCCTGCACGAGCACTGCATCCTGCTGACCCATGTGCTGCAGCTCCTGGGCTGCTGGAGAAACTCTCCTGTGCACTCAGCATAAGTTAAAGATAGGAACACCAAATGAGTTCAGGCAAAGTCTCCCTGACATCACCCAAAGGCTGTGCTGAGCTCAGGGCTCATAAACAAGAGCAATGCCACAAGCTATGGCCCAAAACTGGTGTGCCAGGAGCTAAACCTATCTGGTGCCTTCTGGCACGTTCATCATCCTCTGGGGACAACTATTTGGATACTGAAGACAGGTGGACAGAAAGTAGAAATCCTCACAGCTGTCATTGCCAACTTGGAGACCTAACACTGTGACATTGCTGACACTAAGTTACCTGCTCTGATCTTCTGGCCACCAGCTTCAACTCAGATCTGAACACCCACTTGGGAGAGGAGATTTGGGGTCCTGGTGTCACCTCTTAGCTGCTTTGTCATTTCCTCACACCCTTCTCTCCCTTTTGTCTCTCCTTCACCTTGTGTTCAAGCCAAGCAGCCTAGACAGGAAGGGTACAGGCAGCTACTGCTGCTATGAACTTAACTAGGAGGAGGGAAGCATTGCCATAAAACTGTTGACAGCTAAGGCAAGAGGAATAATGGATGCTTTCAAAAGGAAAAGCTTACTTAATACTTTCTTTTTTCAAGTGCCTAAACTGTTTTTCCCTCGTTTTTGTGTGTCTTTAATTAAAGGTTGGAAGAGTCCCACCAGTGACTGTTTGCCATGGAAACCAAGTAGGTTGAGATCTCTGAATCCAACACCCAAAGCCTTCTGAGGTGCTCAGTGTTGCAGTGTCAGGGTCACATCAGCATCTTTGACTTGTTGAGCCCACACCTTGCCCTGAAACTAACACTGCTGTGCCCTAATGGCCAGGCCCTGGGACCAGAGAGGGAGAGCTCTCACCTCCTCACCCCCCTGAACCCAACCCCTTCCTCTCACTTCACCTCCAGCTGCTTGCATGATTCATTTTGAATTAAACACACTGTTCATGATGAAACAAAGATATTTCTTTGCAGTTTGTTGGCCAGAAAAACCAAACCTAACCAAACTCCTCTGATCTCTTCTCCCCTGCAGAACCAAGCTGCACTTACTCATAGCTCGCTGCTGTTGGAGTGGGGCCCAGCTCTGTGCCACTCAGGGGTACCACCAAGGCTTCAGAGGCAGGATACACGGTCTAGTATTTTCTAGTTAATGAAGAGGAATGACTGGCAAAGTCATTTCTGCCATGTGCTCTGTGTCAGGGCACGTGTGTGTGGTTGTGACATTAGTCACCTCAGCTCCTGGGATGACTTGCAGTGAAGGTTTCAGCAGGACCTGAAATGTCACATTGCTTGTCTTTGTTCTGAGAGGGACACTGTCTAACCAGATAAGGCAAAGAAAGGCATATAAGGACATGACCAGACTTATCCACCTTGGAGTGGCTAAAAATGCTACCACACCTAGTAAGGAAATATCTTTTAGCTGAGACAGAGTCATTAGCCACATGCAAGCTGTCAGTCTGCTGTGTCTCAGTGTAAGATGAGCTTCAGACAGGGAAAAATCACAGAAACTAACCCTTTTCCCTCTGCATTTGCTGCAGGCCAGGAGGACATGCCCAGAGAGTGCTCCTGTCTCTCCTGAGAGACAGCCAGGGAATTCCACACTGCTTGCAGAGCAGCTCCCCTGCCTCTCTCTGCCTTTCCATCCTCCATGGCTTGCTCATCAATACAATAGTCCTGGTCTTGGTTTCCAGGGCCCTTTCCTTCACACCACACAGACAAACAATTGGATCCATCACTGTAAGCAGATAAATCAATGAAATTAGGGAAGAACAATCCCCTGAATAACTGAACGTTGGGATAGATGTGCAGTGCAGGCAAGAAGCCACCCAACTGCCTCCTTGTGCTCTTCCAAACTAACACAGGGGATGAAACTGGCACAAAACCCAGCCACACGTGGCTTTTGTGAAGGACAACTGGCCTTGCCAGTGCCACACAGCCTCTGGAGGGCTAGATGGAGAGCTGCTGTTCATTCCCATTTGATTTTTCCCTAATGATGCTCTAATTGCTGCCTTTGCTAAGCCCCTCATAGCATGCAGTGTTCTGTGGCTGTACAGGTCCTCACTGCATGGAAATCCTGACTAAGGAGGAACCAGCCAGCCCTTGGGAGCTATTGACTGCTGCTCCAAGGGCATCATTAAGCAGTGGCAGGGCTTGCCACGTGGGTCATGTTTTACAAGATCCCACAATACCAGTATTGATTATGATTAGATTAGATTAGGCTGGTGGTAAATGCTTGCCTAAGTTATGAGATTTCCAGGCCGATGGTGAATATCCTGTCGTGAGCTCCTCCAGACACATTCTGGACACAGAAACACTTGGGACTTAGCATCACCATGTGTGCACTAACCTGAGGCATCTACACACGCAAGAGGCTGAGCAGGCCAGAGCAAAGCCAGGTTCCTGTGTTTAACACCTCACAAGCTAAAGGCACAAATGAGTCCAGCACACTAAGAGGTGATTTTAGATGAAAAAGAAGAGCTTACAGAAACCTCTGCTGTGTGCCTGCCTGCCAGCTAGGGACATGTGCAGAGAAGAGGGCAGAAATGCAGCTGGGCTGGCACAGGCAGGCATTATTGCCACTGACTCTGAGGAGACTGTCACTAACATGGGAAACAGAGAAGGATATTTTCCAGTCCCTCAGATTGTGTAGGTGGGTTTTTTAAGCCATGCATCTGTCAGAAAATTTATGTGTTATCCCACAAAGCAGCCAAGATGATTCTGTTGCCCAAGCCAGGGTGTCTATTGCCTTTTAGATGTGCTAGAACATCCAGAGACATCTGCACACAGCTGGAGACACGACAGAGGAGCTAGCAGAGACCATGCCTTCCCAGAGCTGCAGCTGAAGGGAATCCTGAGCTATCTCATCTATCTCTGGTTGCCTGAGGTTAAGCAGCTGAACCTCACACATCTTTTATTTTCATGTGCCACTTGAATTTTCTAATGTCTTCTGACCTTTTTTTTCTCCTCCTCTGTCTTACTTCCTCGGTAACAAAGTGGGAAAAGTCTAACAGGAGGAGAGATAAAGTAGGAGAAAGGGGGGAAAATGGAACATTTCTTAAGAAGTCCAAGCAAAAAGGAATCAGAACCCAAACAAAGCTTTACAACACCACATTTCTCTTGGTTTAAAGAGACTTGCAGCTCTGTCTGCTCCACTCTGCCTTCTAACCCCTGGGAAATCCTCCACCTCATCTCAATGCTTTTCTCCCCAGATCTACCCCTGGATACAGCTCTGGAGGAGCAGTGAGGCTTGGTGACAGAGATGATGGCTCATCTCTGGCCACATCACTGCCTTGATAAACCCAACAGTGAGGGCCCTGCTCAAATGTAATAACCCTGTTTGCTGCATCACTGGCAAATGGAATGTGGCTGGAGAGTCTGGCAAAGAAAGGCCCAGCTGTGCCATCATCTGTACAGCTGCAGCCAGCCACAGACCATGGCTGCTGCTGCTCAGGAGGGAGGGACAATGGCAGCACCACTCATCAGCATCTCTGTGCTACAGCCCCTAACCCTCTAGACTTGTTCCAGCAGGCAGATTACCAAAGCAGAGCTGTGAGTGTCAGCCAGGACTCTCCAGCATCCTTGGGTGACAATGTTCAGTTGTTTTCACAGACCTTTACTTGAGCCAAGTTTACAGAAGCAGGCAGAGAGCAGTCCAGAAGTGAGGCAGAGAAACACAAATCAGAGGCTCCTGATGGCTTCTCTCTGACCCAGCTCTGCTACAGACAACAGTGAAGGCTGTGCACCTTCACTCCTGCCATCCCCTGAGAAGCCTCTCCACCTCCAGACCCCCAACAGCAGTTTCTCCCTGGCAGCAGCAGGATCCTCTTTCTCTTCCATCACAGTCTCTTTGTGCCACCAAAGGGCTGGCACCTAGCCTCACCACTGAGACCTGCTCAAGGCATCCCAGTGACAGTCCTGCAAGCTCATGCTGGGGCAATCCAGGAGATTACATTCAAGCAGACAGCTGCACACTGTCCATGGCACACTGACTCTATCAGGCTGATGGCAGAGGAGGAGGATGTGCCTCATCTTTGCTGTGGCAGCTGACAGCCAAGGTGCTAATCTGTGCCAGAGGAAAAACACCAGCTCCATCTCCCTGCTGGCTGCTCACTTGCAGAGATGATGCCCTTCAGCAACACACTGAGGCATGTACTCTCAGAAGTCAGCCCAGTGTGGCTTGGTAGAGCTTGATGAGCTAGGAGCCTTGGATAAGGCTGAAGAGCCCCACCATGGGCTGGCTGTTGAGAAGAGAGCCACCAGCAGAGCTGCCACTGCCTCCCTGACACTGAGAGGAGCTAGACAGAGGATTGCCACCCTGCAAAGTAAACTCCTGCTGTCAGGGTGCATCTTTCATCCCTCTGACAGCAGCAAACACGTCAGGGAGAAGCAGGGGTACAGTGCCTGCCTGGCCCCATTTGGCACTCCCCAAACGTAAATATTCACTAGCACCACAGCCAAGCAAGAGCAGAGCCTGCAAAGCACTGCAACAGCTACCTGCCAACTGCACCTGAGCAGCAGCAACAATAAACACAGCACAAGCAGAAATTATCAAAGACAACTTGGGAGGAAACCACAAGAAGTGGCAGTTGAGCCTTATTAGTGCTATAAATCATAGAAGTGGTTTCAGTTGCTGCAGCTCCTGAGGAGCTGCATGAGGCTGTGTGTGTCGCAGCAAGCCAGCGGGCTCTGCACAGCCTGCGGGCACAGCACACAGCAGCCAGGGGAAAGCTTGCTTTGTACCAAAGCAATGCTTAATTTAATTGTAAATCAAAGGTGGGAGGGGGTCCTGTGGCTGCCTGAACAACTAAGAGCAGAGCAGACATGGGTGAGGTGGTGGGAGGAACATGGACCTTCCAGGCTTTGGAAACTTCAAGTGCCTGCTCCAGGCAGGTGTTCTCACAAGGCTGCTTCCTTGATGATTTACTTATTTATGTATTTACTTCTTTCAGCCTTTGCCTGGTTGCCTTTCAGCCCTCATACATCTTGAGGGTTTTTTCTCCAGAGGTGATTTTGACAACAGGAGCTAGAGTGCTTGATTCTTCCTGTGCCTCTCTGAAGCAGAGGGAAAGTTGTCCACCTCACCTCTGATTTTAACAGTGTTGTGTGCTTCAAGAAGCTTCAAATCATTTCATCTCTTAGCTAGGCTCCTCCCAGCCCCAGCCACTGAGCTGTGGCATTGGTTACCCTTCTTCTCTTGCACAGAAAATTCACTGTATACTAAATTCTCTCAGCAAGACTTTAGGCTGAGTAGCATTCAGCTGAGTGTTAGATAACCACTGCTATCTACCTTGTTCAGGGAAGCAATGAGCCTAGGAATTAATAATCATCATTACTTATTTTTAGTATTATTTAAGGGAGAGAAATGTGCTCAGCATGGTAAAAGACCAAAGATGGAGACAGCCATGGCCTCAAGACACATGCTTCCACCCCAGAAATACCTGCCACCAGGCAAAGTGTTGGCTCCCAGGAGCAGCTCCAGAGGCTTTAAAGGGAGTCCCCAATGCAGAAAGAAATCCCCAGCATTAAATTGTGTTTTTAAATCACATTTACAGGTCTCACATCAGGCAGAGATCACAGCATCATTAAGGTTGGAAGAGACCTCTAAGGTCATCAAGTCCAACCACCAACCTATCACCTCCATGCCACTAAACCATGGCCCAGACACTGGAAACAAAACTGGCCTTGGCACAGGATGGTGAGCATGGTGTGTCTCATCTTAATGCTTCTGTCTCTGCTAGCTGCCTTCACTCTCCTTTGCCTTCTGCTAGAAGCTTCCTCCTCGCAGGCCATGCCCTGCTCCCTGCATCACTGCATTCCCTTCCACAGTGCAGCCATGCCCTGGCTTCTGGCACAGCTCTGCTTCAGGGAGATCCTCCAAACAGCATCCTGTCCCCACTCCTCTCTTGCTGTTCCAGAGACAAGAGATGTGCCCAGGGAAGCTGCTGGGGCAAAGGCAGGGATAGGAAAGCTAACTTAGGACAAAAGGCACCCAGAGACAAGCAGGGAACTGCACTTTCAAGTTTTGCCAGCACAGCAGTGTGGGAACAAACTGCAACCATCAGGGAGCTACCTCTGGCAATGAAAGCCCCAGTTTCTGCAGGAAACTGGTGTCACTTGTGCTGGCACAAGCTGTATGTGCACTAGGAGCCTGTCAGCAAGCCCTTGCCAGGCCAGGCAGAGCCAGCAGTATTAAGAGGCAATAACACAGCCCAGCTGTAGGAAGCCTCATTTCGTGGGGAGAAATATTTTCCTGTGACAAGTCTCAAGCAGTTAAGCTCCAGAGAGCTTGAGAGAGCAGGCAGAAGCTTTGTGCAGTTTCTGTATGAATATGTATTTAATTATGGCTCTGATGCAGAACACATTAACATAAATAAAGAGGAGAAAGAGAAAGCAGGAGAGGAGGGAAGGGGAAGGTCTGGTTTTCACCTGTCTCCCTTAGCAGCAGCCCTGGCTCCTCATCGTTCTAGGCAGGACAGGGAGCTGTGCTTGGGCATTACAGCTTACCCTTCAGCTCCCAGCAGCTAGGATCAGCCTCCTGGGCCCTGCCTGGGGATTAGCAGATGTAGGATCACAGTCAGATAACCAGGAACCAGCACGATACAGAGACACAATGAGCTGAGCAGCAGGGGAAGAGGAGGATGGTGGTTCTTGGGGTTTGCTTTTTTGAGGCCACCTGCAGACCCACAGACCCTGAGAGGAAGTTAGCCACAGGAAATATCTGTCACCACATTTCCAGAGCATTTCCATGGAAGGAGGCATCTCTTGAGGCCAGCAGAGCTCTTTTCTGACTGTAAGCCTCTCCCATAGACTGCTTGTTGAAGGGCAAGGCAGGGCTCTTTCCCTAGCCCTGATGACCTTCCAAGATGTTGGATCCTTCATTACTGTGCTTCAAAATGCCCTCTGAAGGCAATATAAGCCTTAACCATGGACAGAAATCCTCCTCTTTGTTTGCACCAGGGGTGTTTTGCAGTCCAGTCCCAGTATTCCTGGCAGCAGCTGAATTCCAGCTGGACACTGGCAGGCTGAGCAGGAGCTGGCTCTGTTGGGTTTGTTTTATTGAGCAGCCTCACATGAAGCTCTGCTCAGAGCAGGGC
The DNA here is from genome assembly GCA_013396975.1 of Bucco capensis. NCBI lineage: Eukaryota > Metazoa > Chordata > Aves > Piciformes > Bucconidae > Bucco > Bucco capensis. The sequence goes on from VWZO01010258.1 coordinate 15,413, forward strand.
AAACCCAAGCAACTCTTTCAATGCACGTGGCTACTTAGCATTCCCTCTGCTGTTGCCTCTGGAGTTGCAGGTTTAATACTAAAAGGATTGGTTTTGTCTAAAAAACACCAAACCCAACCCATCCTGCAGGTGGGCAGAAGGTTTTATCCTCTTGTGGCCAAGGCTGCCTCAAGTGTAGAGCTGTCTCACCACTGACAGAGGAAAGTCCTCCAACCAGGCTATGCTTCATTTTAGGAGCTAAAAGCTACACTACCTGAACTGGCAGTGCTGAAGAGCTTTGCTGCTTTGTATTTTCAGCCTCAGTGCAATAAGGAAAACACAAGGCCCAGCCCAAAGAGCAGCAATGAATGCTTAATATTGTCTTTGCACATCCCTAACAAATGAGTGCACCATTTAGGAACATCACTGCTCATCTGTGTGTGGCTGCAAAGTGGGGCAGGAGGAGGGGGAGAACAGTGGTGCAGATCCTGCAAGCTATTTACTGACCTTCTCCCTGGCACTTGCTGCCAAGCAGGGATGAGAGCTGAGCTCCTGGTGGCCAGGAGCATTCCCAGCAGGAAGGCTCCAGGTCCTGCTGGAGCACTTGGCCTCTGCCACCCAGGGCTGGCAGGGGCTCTCCATCACCTCTGCTGCTTCATACACAGATAACACCTGTGAGATCTTTAATTTCTGTGCATTTACAGCAATAACAGCTAAGGTTTGCTCAAAATCAATCTTCTAATTCTTCTTTTTCTGTCTAAAGAGAAGCTCCAGGTTTTTTTTCCCAGCAAATCTACTGTATGTATTGCTTTAATGAGGAGACATGGGGTCTGCTCTCCATGATGGGGATATGAAGGACAGGGAGCTGCAGGAGAATGGACTGAATGAGCAGTGCTAAGGACATAGAGAAACAACCAGGGGTGTGCAGCAGGATAAATCTACCTAGGGACACCAGGAGGAGTGAGCAGAGGGACTCAGGCAATGTCCTAAGGGAGGCTGGGAATAGGCAAGAGAAAAGTGCTGAGAGAAGAACACCCAGAGAGGTAGGGTGAAAACCAGAGGCAACTTAGGAGGAAAGCTTTCCCATAAAGGAAGAATGATCCACATCAAAGACAGGCACCAGATTGGGAAGGAGGCTTCAGAGTGTGCCAGGAATAACAACTGTGCCTGGCTCGTGTTGTGTTCTCTCTCCCCCTGCAGCACTCTGCTTTTCTTTACATTTCATCTGTAAACTCCTGAGGGCAGGACCTGGCCCTCCTCCCTGCCTGCCAGCTCAAGCACTCATTTGCTGTTCCTACCAGGAATATTAACTGGGTGAAGGTACCTGAGTGCTTTCAAATGCAGGGCATGATGCATCCCTGAAAGTTCACTGCCACTGATTCACTCACTCCAGTGCCACCCCAAGGGATCAGAATCCCTCACCAGCTCCTTGGCCTCCTTCCTCTCTATGGACATTGCAGAGTTGTATCAGAGAAGGAAAGAACACATGGGGAGAAAGAGGGAATTGTTCTGGCTTCTGCTTTTTCAGTTTCTCAGGATCACCTCCAGCATGGATGCAACAATCTCAACATTAAATGCACATAACATGCCCTTGCAGTTCTGCAGACCCTGGCTCCCCTCTCCTCACTCCCTTTGCTCTCCTGAAGCCAATTCCCATGCCAGCTGTCTGCCTCTGGAGCTCCCCATGCAGCTCAGCTCCCAAACTCTTCCAGCCCTGTCCATGCACTGAGAGCTGTGTCCAGCCCAGGGAGCCCTTCAATACTCCTAAATATTTACAGTGTGGCCAGCAGTGATCCAGGAAGGAACTGAGTGTTTCTTTGTGTATCTCCAGCTCCAGTGGCACGCCAAACTTTGCTCCATGGCAGTGGGCATTGATGCACACTTCATTAGCTGGCAGCCTCCAGTGCACTGATCCAGCTCTTGATCTCCTGTCTGCTCCACAGGGATAAAGACAAGGGATGGTGACTCCCTTGGCCTGACCTTGGGACTGCTGAATAACTCATGGCTGGCAAAATCCTGGATTGATTTCTGTTGGATTTTATGAGGCATGGAGCCAGAAGGGCTGGGTTTTTCCCTTCCTCATTGCATGGCAATGACTCTGGCAGGGGGGGTTGGACTAGATGATCTTTCTAGGTCCCTTCCAACCCCTGGCAGTCTGTGATTCTATGACTAGCCTAGCCATGGCTCTCATCCCACAGCTATTATTTCCCAAGGATGCCAAGTACTTTCTTCTGCCCCAGGTTTTAAGCTTTTTTAATGGGTAGACCCTGCACATTTTCTAAGGGAGAAGTTCCCCCCTCCCTAGAAGCTCAGTATCCACGGGAATGCTCACACAGGACAGAGTTTGACAGCACAAACTACTTTTCCTGGTGCTTTCCACAGCCTCTTGCAGGTCCATGGAGGAAGTTCTGCCAAGCCCCTGGCTCCTGTAAAGGCTTTTGCCTGCTCCCAGCTGAGTGTCACCAGTATGAGAAAAGCACAGACTGGGACAAAGTCCTCCTAAACCAAAACTCCTTCTCATTTTGCCTTCCCTCTTCAAGGGAATCTCCTCTCTGCTCTCAGTAAATTCACATGTGAGCAGCAGAGATTTTCTGCAGCAGAACACCATGTAGTGTGTAGACCAGGAGGCCACTGATAGGGAGCCAAGAGGAGAGAAGTTTACTGCCTTTTAATCTCTCATTTATTCCCTGGGTAGCTAACAACTTAGACTTTATGGCCAGTAACTATTACCTGCTAGCTTTCACAAGACCTGTTTCTGTAGTCACCTTTAGAAGAGCAAACTGCCCAATAGAAAGGAGTTTCTGAGCCACAGAAATCCTAGAGCTGAGACTAAAGCTTTTTGTTCATGCCCTTCCGAATCTAGATCCTCATGACTACAGCTCTTGCTGTCAAGTGTGATGCCAGAAACCTGAGAGGAAGCTAAAGCCTCTCGAGGGGCACAGGCTGCTTCTCTGTAGCTGTTTTTGTTTTTAACCAGAACTGCAGGACAAGCCTTTTCTGCCCATTGCTGCACTATTACTGAGAGTCATTTTCAGCTCTGATAACAGTAAAAAAGAAAAAGTGTGGCAAAGCAGTTGTGACTTATTTGCTAAGGATCAAAAGCTACAGAGTAAAGCATGTAACAGCTGTGTCCTCAGCTCAGGGAGCAGAGCTCTCCTTCCAGCAGCCAGCAAGAGGCCACAACAGCCAAGTGCTGTGTGGATGGAGAGTGTCCATGGGCTGGAGGCAGGAGCTGGGTGATGACCCTTCAGCAGCACGAGCTGTTGCTGGCTTTGCTGTCTGCTGCCTGAGCACCAGAGACCTGATGGCAGTGGTGAGGCCAAAGGACCTTGCTGGCACAAATCTCCTGCTTTCCATCCTGTGAGGGGCTGGCTTTGCATGGCAGGTGGTGCCCAGTTCCCCTCTGTGCTCCTCAGGCTGAGCTGGAGCAGTCTGGGCATGCAGGGCAGCCCAGAACAGCTCAGACCTGCTGCTCTCCCAGGCGAGGCACAAAATCTCTGCCTTTTCCTTCAGTTTTGAGAAGGGAGGGAAAATACCAAAGTAGTGATTGGCAGGAGGCAAAGTGCTGCTGGGTGAGAGCTTTATGTCTTTGTCTCCTTTAATTTCAACATCACTAGCTCTGTCAGTGAGTTTAAACATGAGCAATGGTGTTGCTCAGCATCATCAAGGGCATGCAGGGCCCCAGCCTGGGACCTAAATGAAATCCACTGACAAATGACTGAAGAGGATTAGCACAACCTGGGTCCAGATACAACACACATGCTCATGAATCACTCTACACCCATGGACAGAGGGGCAACAGAACAAGAAACTGGTGTATCTGAGAAGCCTGGGGGATGTAGCAGGTCTGGGGTGGTGCTGAGGGCTGAGCCTCCATCCCTCCTCAGCCTTGCTGCAGCCCCTGGGGCTCAGCCTCCATCCCTCCTCAGCCTTGCTGCAGCCCCTGGGGCTCAGCCTCCATCCCTCCTCAGCCTTGCTGCAGCCCCTCTGCTGGGGCTCAGCTCCCATCCCTCCTCAGCCTTGCTGCAGCCCCTCTGCTGGGGCTCAGCCTCCATCCCTCCTCAGCCTTGCTGCAGCCCCTCTGCTGGGGCTCAGCTCCCATCCCTCCTCAGCCTTGCTGCAGCCCCTCTGCTGGGGCTCAGCCTCCATCCCTCCTCAGCCTTGCCTTGCTGCAGCCCCTGGAGCTCAGCCTCCATCCCTCCTCAGCCTTGCTGCAGCCCCTCTGCTGGGGCTCAGCTCCCATCCCTCCTCAGCCTTGCCTTGCTGCAGCCCCTCTGCTGGGGCTCAGCTCCCATCCCTCCTCAGCCTTGCCTTGCTGCAGTCCCTCTGCTGGGGCTGGCTCCTGCACCTCAGGGCAGGCACATGCTCATGGATGAAATCCCTCTCAGGGAGAGCACTTGGAAGCCAAGAGGGGAGGGAGGAAAGTCTCACAAGGTCAAGGTCCTGCTCACAACATGTTCCCCTCAGGCTGCAGACAGAGCCATTCACACAGGAGCAAGGCCAGCTTGGAGGAGGGACCCACATTCTGCTATTTGTTTCCCTTTTGGATCTGACAGGGCAGAGACAGATTTTATTGAGCTGCTGAGCAGCTCCTGAAGCCTGTCTACTCAACCAGGCTTCTCTGAGAGCATGGATTGAGAGGTTTATTGGATCAGGGGATAATTTAGCATCCATTTTTCACAGCATGTCCACTCATATTAAGCTGCCCTTGCAGTCTGCTTCCCTTCCTGCCACCCCTCAGTCCTGGGCAGCTAGGAGTGGAGTGTGAAAGCTTTCACCACTGCACACCTGTCACTTGAGGCACCAGCACAAGTACTCCCCAGGAGTCATTCAAAGCAGAACTCCACTGCACCAGTCCCCTGGTTCTGGAACTGGAAGCCCAGCTCTCTGAATGTGAGGAGCTTGTTGCCTTTTGGAGGTTCCCCATAGCTATCTTTGATCCAAAGCTCCTCTAGAGTTGTCACTTGGAGGGAACATCAAGGATGACAAGAGCAGCTTCTACCAGTACATTAGCAATAAAGGCTAAGCAGAGAAGATGTGAGCAGAAGTGATTTGGTGACACAGGGCACAGAGAGTTCCCTGACAGCTAGAGAATGGCAAATGTGAAGCCTACCCATAGCTATAGGAAGGTCATCAAGGCAAAGGAAGAGGGAACTTCACCAGTATGCGTGGCAGGAAAGCAGGAGACAACAACATCAATGGAAAGAAGGAAGATTGAGCCACAATGTCCCCATGAGGACAGCCTAGCCATGGAGCAGGCAGCACAGGCTCCATCCTGGGAGGTTTCAAGCCCCAACCAGATGCAGGAACCTCATCATGAGCAGCCCTGGCCAGGGAGATGATTGAGAGAAGGCTACAGCAACTCCATGGTTAGAAAAGATGCTTGAAGTCCCTTCCTAAGTGGACATGGAAGCTGTTTTCATCTTCAGCTGCTGCAGATTTGTTCCTGGGATGGTAGCTGCACTGAGTGGCTGACACAGACCTGAGAATCAATCAGAAGTAACTGAAACAGAAGAGGCTCAGCAATCAACCTATTAGCTTGCTGGAGCCAGAGAAATGCTGCCCTGAGGAGCCAGGGAGAGGGGAACCAACTTTCCCTTCTGGAAACTTCACCTGAGGAAGCAGCTGCACTGCCTTTGCTTGCAAAAAGCATGAAAGCCTATGGAATTCTGTATGTTTTTCTCCCCTTTAATGGGGAGGGGAGAAAGGAAAACCCATCCATCCTTTAGCTGTAAGAAATGCCATCTCCTTCTCTTTCCTTTCACTTATTCCCCCCTCCAAGTGCAATAAAATGATTCTTTGCTCTCCCTGTCTGCTGTGGCAGTGGTTGGAAGAGGCTTTGCTTTCCTTCACTTCACTGCTCCTCACTGGAGGACTTTGCTATGGAAGAGGCTGCTGGCTCTGCTGTCAGTGGGAGCTGCTGCTGGAGCCCAGTCCTTGCCAAAGGCCTGCAGCAGCTGGCTCGTGCAGAACCAGATGTTGGAGCCATCCACAAGAGCATGGGCAGCAGTGTTCAGGGTTACCAGCCTCCACTCATTAACCATCTATGTCCCTCCAGCATCCCTCACAACCTCCTGCCAGGTGCCCCAAGGGCATTTGCAGCAGAGAGCTTACACTTTCCAGCTGAATCACTAGAGGAAATAAGAGTTAAACATGATATTTAAAAGGGAGTGGGAAAGCTGAACCACTTGCATTCATCATAAGGTGCAGGCAAAGAGGAAAATGCAGCACAGAGCTCAGGTTTGGACAGGAGTGCTGTGGATGTCAGCAAGCAGCCCCTGCTCAGCCCTGGCAGAGAGCTGAAGGGACAGGCAGCCCCAGCCCTCTGTGCCACACAGGCAGCATGTGAGCTGCATGGCTTCAGCTACACAGGATCAGCTGGCTTGGCCCTGAACCCTACCCAACACATCCTTGGGCAGATGCAGCTATGAAACAAACCCCTCTTGCTCTCTGGATGAGTCCTCCTCCCATAGCATTTCCTAATTAATTGCAAGGGAAAGAAAGTTTCCCCTTTCCCCCTCACCTAAGCAATGCAGCATGGCAGGGAGGGGTTGGATTGAGTATTAGGATTGAGGTTTGTGTCTTGATGTGTGCAGTGGGGATACACAAGAGGGTCTGGGGTGACCAGAGCTGCTCTAGCTTGTTCACACTGATGAGGAGGAGCCTGGAAGCTCCATGTTGTGTGTGCTCCTGGCAGCTCTCCACGGGCTGGGCAGGCTCTGAAGGTGCTTGAAGCAGGGAGCTTTGCTCAGGAGAGGCCTCACAACTGCAGAGAGCTAGGTCCTAAGCAAGCCCTGCCAATGCTGAGTCCCTCTGCAAGCAGAGGCTGAAGGAGGTGGGATCAGACCTGGGAGCATCCCAATTCTGTTGCTGGTTCTGGTGTGCCCCTCATGTGCCCTGGGGAGTGTTTAACAGGGCTCAGATGTTCAGGGGTTCTTCACATCTGACACTCAGACCTGCAAATGCACCCTGGGTGCTTCAATCCTCCAAACAACTGATATTCCACCTTCTGGAAACAGGCAGAAGAGCAATTAAGGTTAGTATTTGCAATGTGGTTTTAAGAAAAAGGACTGAGTATTTTAGTTCTTCACTGCTTCCTGCAGTAGGAAGGTGGAAGATATAAAGAGGAACAGCAGATTAGGATTGATATCAGTGCTGGGGGTGTTGCTGCATCACTGATGGGGTTTTATGGGTACCTTTATCAAACAAATGGGTGGATTATATGCACCATGAAGGAATAATTCCAGACTAGTGATGTTTGTTCCACCAAAGGGACACTCTCAAAGGACATGCAAAGTCCCCTCAACTTTCCAGGATTAGCACTAAGTGACCTACTATCTCCTCCCATCACTGCTGCCTAAGGCTTGGCAGCAATTTATGCACAGAATGTGACAGCTTGTCCTGAAATGCTCAAATCCATGTATCCCACTTTCCTGTAGAGCTCTCTGCATAATCCATAAACAGAGGGAGGTGGGGGAATCTCTCTGGAACCTCCTACCAACTCACATCTATTTGATCACATCTAGAAACCTATTCCAGTTGATTTATCATTAAAACTGTTTAAATCTCTTATGTTATGAAAAACAGGGGGGAAAAGCATGTGAGGTCAGTTGTGCCATGGCCTAGATCTCCTCCTGAGCACTTCTCATGCTGAAGCTAAGCCTGCAGATGCACATCCACCACAGGGGCCAGGAGCCCCAGGTCAATAGAGCCAGCCAGGGGATATTGCTGATGGGGCAGGATTTGGGCCAACCTGGCACTGGGCAATCTGTTTCCTGTCCTCAAAGATCTCATGCTCCCCAGGGCTTGGGCAGCCACTGTAGCACATGAGCAAACATGCTGAGAGTGATGCCTTGTGTCACCTGGGCAAGCTGTCCAGCTCCAGGGCAAGGCTGCTGTGCCCCAAAGCAGTGAGCAGGAGCTGCAGCTTCTCCCCTCAGCTGCATGCCCTCCTGGGGCTCAGGCCTGCAGCCAGCCAGCATGCTGAGGGATGTTCTAGGCTCAGCCTCTGAGACAAACCTCTGCTTTCAGTCAAGTGCCAGAGGATTTTGAATGCCCATGCAGAGCAGGCAGCTGCTACCCAAAGGACATTCTCCACCCTAAAATTACATGGAGATTATTTGCCTCTGAAGCTATGTTTAGCCTACAGAGATTCAAACATATAATTCTAGGGTATCTAGTTATTTGATTAAAATGCTAATCTAGCCACCTCACTGCTCATGCTGCCAACCAACTGGACTCCCCAGGGCACCACTGTGTTTGCTTTCCATGTCTCTCTCTAAGCCAGAGTCTCACCTCAAATCCAGGCATCTTGATCACTGCTGTAAGGCCAGCACAGTGCCTCAGAAGAGCAGCCAGCTCAGAGGCTGCAGAGGATACATGAAGATTGGCCCACTGCCTCTCTCCAGGCAGTTTCCCTCTCCCACTAGAAGCTCCCAAGCAGCAGTAGCTGTGCTGGGCTCCTGGGGAAGGTGATGCCTGCTGAAGAGTCACCTCTCCTACTGAACAACTGTGAGCTTCTGAAAGGAGCAGCTGAGTGTGTGAATGGGTGACAGATCTCCCCCTGAACTTTTCTTGATCATCTTTCGCTCCCTGTCACTACAAGGACTGGGAATTTTGCCTAGGAAGAGAAGCTCTCACTTGATCCAAAATTCCCTCTGTCCAACTCAATTTAAAACACAGTTTGTCACAGTTAATTATTTCCTCTGAAAATCCACAAACGAAGGTGCTCCAAACCAGTATTAAACATGAAGGAACTCAAAACACATCATTTTAAGCTCCTGCTATGAACAAACATCCCTTCATCCTACATCCTATCCCTGCCTCAGGGTCTCAGCAAAGAGCTACAGCTCAGCTCTCCTATGTGATCTTGTGATGGATCTGAACTCTAAGCACTGCTGGGTTTTGTCACAGCTGCTATTCAGCCCTCTCCTGCTGAGAGGGCACAGAAATGATGACCAGGCTGATGGTGCCAGCCCTAGGGCTCCAGCCTGCTGGCAGGAGCAGAGCAGGAGGCTGCTGATGCTCTGTGCCCACCTCCCTGTCAGCTGCCTATGGCTGGCTCTGCAGGAATCAGGAGGCAATCTGAGGGTGCTTTTTCAGGAGGGGAAGGATGAGTGTACATGCCTGATTAGTTACAGGCAATTAAACATGTCTAGCTTCCCCTTGCCTCTCATCTCTAACCTCCAGCCAGTGGAACAGCTCACCTAGCAGAAGCAGCACAGCCACCTCCTGACACATGAGCCCTCTATCCCTTGGCTTTATAGCATGGTGCCTGAGCTCCCTCATCCCCTGGGCATGGAGGCATTTAGACCTCTGTGCAGAGGAGGGTGGAGCCCCTCTGGACTGTAAGGAGACCACCCCTTCCCTGCCAGTCAATCCTGCCTCAGGTCACAGGGCAGCACCCTCTGACCTGATCCCCGAAGCTGCTGGTGCTCATCCTGAAGAAGAGAAGAGGCAGCTTCAGAGAGAGCACTAAGAAGCTGCTGTCACCCTCTCCTCTGCAGACCCTTGGCCTTCCCTAGTTCACACTGATCTAACCCAGGACACTTCCCTTACAGAAACATTCTGCCACATAGCCTCCTAGGACCCAACCCCCCTCCCTCCCAGGGTTTCTAGTGCTGTGGCCAAGCTCTCTAACAAAAGTCTCCTCAGGGCTGGGGATCATCCTCACCCACACTCCCCATCCTGCTGCTTCTGCCACCTCCACCTCCAGGGAACTGGCTCTAGACTGCTGCTGTCAGCCAGGAACTCAGCCTCTTGCTGTTTAAGGAAAGAGGTGGGTGGGGAACGAGTCCCTTGAGCTAAGCAGAGAGACAAAAGCTGCAGTCAGAACTGCAAAAGATGTTCCTCACCAGTGTGCTTGTCCCTTCTAGGCCACAGCCTCTGCCTTCTCCCTAGAACACATTTGACCCTGGTGTTAGACCCTTCCCCACCTGAGAGTCCCAGACCACCTTGTCCCTCACACTGACAGAAGAGAAGGAAAGGTGTCCAGCACTTCCCTGCCATCACCCATCCCTGCTCTGTCCACTGAGCCCCTGGACATGCTCCCACAGCCCAAGGCATCTGCAGAAGGTCCCAGATCAGCCTCCTCCTGCCCCTGCCTGGAGCCCTCCTTAGTCTGACAGAAAACCCCACGTGGCACAGATGATCTGTCCCCTTCCAGTTGCCACTGTCCCTACTGCTGCTGGAGCTGCAGCCAGAGCTGCTGAGGCAGTGCTTACTGCATTACAGCCTCTTCCACAGCAGAGGGTCCAAGTACAGAAGAATGAGCTCCATGGGATCAGCCTTGTACAGCAGGTAACTGTGCTTGGACGTGGTGCCAGCACAAAGTCACTACAAGTGCACACAGTTCAGCTCCAAGTGCAGGCAAGAGCAAACCAGGACCAATTTCAGCCTCTGCTGCCAAGTCTCCTCATTCCACCCAGGACCTTGTGACAGCAGGAACCCTTCAAAGCCTGCATTCCAAGAGCAGGCTTGCACCAGAAGCTCACCTCAATCTCTTCTCCACATACACTTCCTTGTCTTTTTTGCCTCCTTTTATAGATTCCTGGCTTTGTGAACCTTCAAGTATCAAAAAATAGACACAGTCTTCCTCACTGAGGATTTTTTTATCCCAGGGAGCAGCCAGACTCAGTCAGAGTTGGCAATACAGCAACTCATGCACAGACAGCAGGAAAACCCAAGAAATGCCTTTTCCTCACTGACTCTGCCCAAAAAGCCATGCCTAATGTTGTGTCAAATGACAGCAAACAACTGCTCAGTGTGAGGAAACAGTGAACTGAAAGCAGACCTTAGCACACAAAGAGGTTTAAAGAGAAGAGATAAGAAGCTGAAAGCATCCTTATCTTTGTCTAAGGTCTCTCTTCATGCCCAGCATCTCACATCACAGCCTAGACTCACCTGATGCAGCCCAAGCCTCCTCTCCTGCCCTCCCAGGGTCTTTCTAGCTCTCTGCTAAGAAGGAACTTCCACTGCAGGTGATGTTCTGTCCACCCAAAGCATCAGCTCACTAACTTTGGGCATGGGGAACATCAGGCACTATTTCCACACAAGGGCACTACACTCTCATTTGATACAGGAGCCAGTGTAGAGGACTTGGTCTAGATTTGGCCAAGACAGAGTTGAAGTGTGGTCTGGATAAATGGAGTTTCACTGCAGCACAGAGAGGGTCAGAGGCCAAGCTTTGCAGGGGGAGAAGAAAGGAGTCCTGAGCCAACTAGGCAAGCCTGCAAAAAGCAGACTTATTTATCACCAGCTGAATTGGTCTAGCCTAGCACATTAAAGCCAAAGAATAAATAATGAACAGCACCTCCATTTGTCACATGGCAAAAAGAACAAAAGTGCACAACTGGGAAAAGGTAATTTGGAGAAAAGTCCAATACAAGGGAAAAAACAAGCAGAATTGCACTAGGAAAATAAACCCACCCTGTGATTTATTAGTGACTGCTGTGTGCTCTGTGCTCTATTTCTTTATTCAAATAGAGCCCTTCTCAAGCTCCACTGAGAGGACTTCTCAGAACATTTAGCACATTGCAAGGCAGGGCTGGAGGGTCAGGAGTTCAAGAAAGGACTTGTGCTCCTCTGTCCTCCAGCCACCTGATCTGAGCTACAGGCATGACTTATTCAGCTCTGGGGATGCTGCTGGTGGGAAGGTGCCTGCTGCATTAGCATCTCCTGTAAATTAACTCAGGAGCACGATTGGTACAGCTACAGACTGTCCTAGGCTGGAGAGAAGCTGCAGCTGATGACAAAAAAAAGAGAAAGCCGCAAAGAAGAGAGAAAAACAACATTTTGGAGGGCTTGGTATGACAATTTTCACTGCATTATTTGCACAAGCCAAGCAGCAATAAAACACAAAGGTGCTAGAATAGCTTATGCTCCTCTGGCTTCAAGCCATGCAGGAAGATCTGCTGCTAGGTCTCCCAATGCCACTTTTTTCCTTCTATTGCATTATTAGCCTCCTACATTTTCTCTGCCTTTAGTGGTAAATTGCTTTCCAATCCACATGCTGAGACAAGGCTGAGCCCAGGCAGCAGAGCAGTGCAGGGCCCAGGCAGGACTCCTGCTCACACTGGGGACTCCTCAAGGTTATCTCCCTTACCTCCTCTGACCCTTTGAGGTCAGGAGCCCTGACCACAGTGCTCAGGCACTGAAAAACACAATTCCTGCTGGACTTGCAGCTGGGGGAAAAACAACCTCAGGAGCTGGGAAAGGAGCTGTCAGCCTTTATTATTAATATCCAGCTGTTAATATTTAATGTCATAAAACCACAGCTCCTTCAGCAGCCTAGTCATCAGACATGCAGGGGTCACACCAGCCAGAAATCCTTTAGACAGACAATTCAGTGTCCCTGTGCTTCAGCTCCATGCCAGGACTGCTAAAGGAGGTATTGGAGATGAAATGCTGGAAGCTTTCATAAAGCCTGAGATATTATTATTATTATTAAAAAAGGGGGGGGGAAGTGATTCCATCCCTGCCTGCCCATGCAGCTCTGCTCCTCAGCTCTGACCTCATCCTCTACACAAAGGGCTCCTGCAGCTGGCAAAACAGAAACAGTGCTGGCCAAAGCCAGAGCAAGTGCGAGCACAGCATGGACATCCCCAGCACTGCAGCTGGAGCTGGGAGCCCAGTCTGCTGCCCTAGGCTCTGTCTCCTGGCACAGAGGAGAGCTTTGAACATGAGGTGAAGAGAAGGCCAAGATTTAAATCCTTTAGACCACTAAAGCCAGATGATGTATGTAGGGAAAAAGACCATCCAGTGCAGCCCAGTCTGTGTTCCCAGGCACTGTGGCACATGCTGAGCAAGGCAAGGCAGAGCATGCTAGGAAAAGCTATTGAGTGTCTGATCTCCTAGCAGATGAAGGCAGAGAGAGAGAGGACCTCTATCACAGGGGCAGGCCAGGGACACTGCAGTGGTTATTTTCAGAAGCCACAGCTTCAGAGAAGGGTCAAACAGCAACCTTGCCAGCAGGCAGTGTCCCTCTCCTGAGCAGAGGGAGTTCAGTCACCTCTGCTGGCACAGAGCCCTGGGTCCTGCTCTCTCTGCAGAGCCCAGGCTCTCCCTGCTGGCATTCCCCTTGCTCTGCCCAGGCTGCACCAGAGCTGCCTCACAGTATTAATGTTGAAAGACTCCTTCTCCTCCCAGCTCCAGCAGCCCACACAAGCACAGCAGCACAGAGCAGCAGCCAGACGTGGCAAACCAGATTTTAAGGAGAAGGAGGGACTAAAAAGAGCACAGGCAAGATGTTTTGGCACATTGCACAATGATAAGCATGGCACCCCTGCTACATCTGTGCTCCTGGGCCTGCCCTGCCTCTCCTCTTTCCACATGGAAGTTCAGGATTGATTTCTTTTTGTCCCCTCCACAGAGCAGTGTAGTTGGAGGGGCTGGAGCACCCCAGGCAATGAAGAAACATAAGTAATGAGAAGGCTCCAAGAATGTTAGTCAGCGTGACATGAAGACAGCTGAGACAGTCCACAAAGGATGGGTCAGACTGAGCAGAGCTCATTAGCTCTGGCTTGGGGCTACTTCTGCCAGACCTGGGGTAGCACAAGGTCCCAGGTGTCTCCAAGCCTGACTCTGGGCTCTAGGCCACCACAACTGCCCAGGACTGGCCCTTGCTGTCATCACAGTTCAGTGTATCACAGCCTCTCAGCTAGGTAAGTGCTGCAGAGCATGATGCAGGGGTATCTGAGTGGCTGTTCAGGAAACAACCTGGATCCAGCAGTGCCTGTATTAAAACAGAGCTACAAAACCTAGCTGGGCTTGAGCTGGCTTTAGGCAGTGCCCTCAGGTGCCTCCATGCTCCAGCCCCAACCTGTGCTTCTGGAGCACAGTGACCCACCTCAGGTCTGCAGGGATGAGTGGGGCAGACTCAGCACTCTGGGAGCACATGGCACCCAGGCCCCTCTGGGTCTGGAAGCAGACAGCTGCATCCTGGAGAGCTGTGCCAGAGTACAGCTCAGGCTCTTACACACCAGGGCAGATCCAGCTCGCTGCCCTTGCTGTGGATAATCCACAATCCAGATAAAGTGCCTGCAGATGGTGAGGGGCTGAGGGCTGGGGCACTCAAAGAGGGAGATGAGGGTTGTGGGGGTCAGATGGGAGAAGCAGAACAGGGCAAGCTTCCCCTCCCTCCAGCCCTGGTTATGGTAGAAGTGACTATTTACAGCCAGCCTCTCCCTGTCCATGGATAGCAGTAACTCCAGACAACTCCTGCAAACTAGGACAACAAGTGAGCTCCAGCAGTTAATTATAGTAAATATTTACATAAGGGCTGGGCCCTTCACATTTAGAAGGAATAGCTAATGCAAGGACATGCCCTTTAGCCATCCCATTTTATTACACAATCCACCAGGGAGCCCAGCACACTAAGATTTGCAAATTGAGTGTTTGATATTAGCCGAGACATTAAACTACTTACCTAATGTTATCAAATGCATAGGTACAGTACATCACTGCAGATATTCCAACCCCATTAGTTAACTCTTCCTTTGCACTTGATGTTTTGTGAGCTACAAAAACCCAGTCCATAACCTGAACAGACCTGGTGCCACAGCTCAGCTGAGCCTGACTTAAAATAAAACCCTTTCCCCCTCTGCTGTTACTAGATTTGGCATCACTTATGTAGATTCCATTGCTGTGCCTAATCTACTTAACATCCCTGATGTTCTACTAGCTGCTTGCTTGGGAATTTGCCTTGCATGGGAGATTCTGCCTCTCTGTCCCATCCCCTGCTTACTCCACAGATGCAGTGTGTAGTTAAGCCAGGCTCTGTAAGTGGGCTGATGTTTTATCATCCAAGGGACTCGATTCTCATGCACACTGCAGCAAGTGTTGGGGATGCTGGGACTGAAGGGCCCTGGCTGCACAGTTCCCAGCCAGGACATGGCTTTAAAAGGATCATGGTCTGAGTTTGGGAATCCAAGTCATTCAGAAGGATTCAGATGTGCCTGGGGTAGGTGTGAGCTACACAACTCTCAGGACACATCAGCTGTGGCCAGTGGCTGCAGCAACTCCAGAAAGCCCTGAAGACAAAGGACAGTGAGCTCATCATCTTCAGGAGCTCAGTGTGGGGAAAAAGGGGAAAGGAATGAAAGAAAAAAATCCTAGAAACCCTTTCCTTCTCCTCACTACAAAAAACCTGCACTCCAGCTGCACAACTCAAGTACAGGAGAGGGTTGCCCATGGCACATGGTTTTAGGTGGTCCATAAAAGAGCTCTTCTTACTGAAATGTTATCCCAGGTAGCATTTACTGCTCTATGACTTCCTTTCCAGAGGATTTTTGTGTTACCCTGGGGAAGGAAATGCTGAAGGGGATCATAAGTCAAGGTGCTAAAGAGAGCAGTACAAAATTAGCTGAGAAGAGAGCATGAAGTGGCCCCAGAAATGGTCAAGTTTAGCCAAGGGACAACTGCTGCAAGATCAGGAACCCAAAGCACTTGATGAGTGGGAGGTTTGCATGTGTCAAAGCTTCTGCCAGGCTGGAGATATATGGGACTAGAGAAGGCAGAGGAAGCTCCCTCCTGAGCCTGCTCATAGCACAATGGGGTGGGCTAGGAGGGTGACTCAACATTATTACTGCTGTTATGTTTCTGTATCAGAGAGCATGGCTGATCCTGGAGTCTCCCTCTGCCACATGCCCAGGATGCAGAGCAAGGAGGAGCAGTCCCTGATGCAGAGCACTCCAGGTGCTCCCTCTCCCCAGAACAAGCTCCCAAAGCTGTCCCCAGGGACACTGATTCCCCCTTTGCACTGCTGTGTTAGCCACTTACTATTTCCTAGCATAAATATGTTTTATAGAGAAATAAAGTCTGCAATTCTGAAAAGGGAGTGCTTCCACACACTCACTTCTCATCCCTAAAGGCCCATGATTTGGCATCTCAGGTTAGAGGATGAAATTATGACACCAGAATTGACTTTAGGAGTTTCTGATGCTCCCTTGGATGATTGCTTCTATAACTTACAGAGGCAGGGGAGTGTTTGTATTCTACTGAACACATAAATTAATATCCATATGTGAAAATGATGTAGAGAGCAGGACTGGGGCAGGGATAATTTTCTATAGCATAGAACACGAGAGGAGGGCTTGTCAGCAGCAGCTTCTGTTGTGGTGAGAGTTTGCAAGTGTGAGGAAGTAAAAACATTTCATACTTGGCTTTTTAAAGCAGCTGAGAGATTTACAGTCTTCTCCATCACCATGCCATGCTGCAGGTGGAGAAAATAAACTGAAAATAAACACATTTTGATGCTTGCTGGTAGCTACAAACCAGATTCTCATCTTTTCACATGTGCTCTGTGTACTTTGCACCATGAGCAGGTTAGGCTATTTTGCAGACTAAAGAACAGGTGTTAAGGTATTAGAGTCTAGCCTTAGAATGCAGAAGAGAAGGTTCTACTGTTCTGGGTGCTAAAATCTCCATTTTAGTCTCTCATGGCAAAGGCAAAGTTATTTGGTTTTGCTTCCTCCCTGCATTTCTATTGCATCTGTTGTAAGGAAATTAAAGCCAAACAGGCAACAGAATACCAGCCCTGCCCTGTACAACTGTGGATATCAAAGCTTGTTCAGTTCAAGTCAGCAAAGCTTTAAAGTAGAGGGGATGAAAACCCTCACCCCACTGAAGTTAAGGGGAAGGGGAGGGAAAGAGGAGCTCAATTTCACCACTTCCCCTGGCACTAACTTACAGGAGAAATGGCAACCAAGAAGTTTCTGTTTCTCTGTTTCTTCAGCCCTGACCCAAACCTTTTTAAGACTTAAGCTCAAATGTTATTGAGACAACATCAAAGAGTTGGAGACATAAAAGAAGCCTTGGCCTGCTCCTGGCCCCACGTGCTGTCGAAGCAGAGACAGCAGTAGGATGCTCCATCAGCATGCTGTGCTGCCTGGAGGACAAGAGAAGAGCTACAGGACACACACCAGGGGTGGGAGCAGAGGGAAGCCTCCCCAGACTGATGGCAAAGTCACATGCCAGTCTGTTAGCCTGGAGAGCCCAAAGGGATCCTGAAAGAAAGCCTCATTTCACATCAGTTGTTTGGAGCTGCTGAGGGCAGGAGCCTCAGCTATGAAAACCTCAGCCAGAAGCACGATGAAGAGTTGCCTGCTGTTGGAGCCAAACAGCAGCCACACACACTGGCTGAGCAGCAGTGCCAGTCAGGGACTGAACTGCCAAGGCAGTTACAGGCTACCCTTGCAAGTAACCTGGTTTTCATCCACACTGAATTTCCCCTGGATACCTCAGGAGCTGGCAGAAGCAAGCCCAGAGGAATGTTTTGGATGACTCTGTTTTCACAGAGCAGGTGTTGAAGCCAGCTTCTCCTGGCCAAAACTGAGTTTTATCCCCTTGGGACATCACTTAAATTTGTTTACTTTACCACCAAATCCTTATTTTATGTAAAGTATTGAAGGGGAGAAGCTGCTTCCCTGCCCCCTCCAGCAGTGTTGCTGCCTTTCCTTTGCATGGCTGCTGCATTGGAGCTCAGCCTCCCAGACTGCAAGGGATAAGCAAGTGCTAGTGAGAGCTTTCTGGAGCAGTTCTCTCCCTCATAAGAGCTGCTGTGAAACAGCAGTCACTAGATTGCAGACAGAGCAGCAAACCTGTGAAAGCTTTCTCTACACACTTAAAGCTACAAACTAGGTACATTGGTCACCTGTGGTTTGCAGAGGAATTCATGGTCTTGCAAATTGGGTCATACACCCCAGAACTGTCCTCCTTATGACACTTCAAACTTGATCTCACTGTGAAATTTCCACTGTAGCTCCCAAAACCCTTCCAAAGCACAGTTTCCAGTCTGTGATAGCTTCAGGTCTCTTCCATGATCCTTAAACACTCAAACTATCAAAACTCTCATGCCCCACACCAGTTCACTGTTAGGGTCGGACCAACCCCACTAATCCAGGGACAGACACTCTCTCTTACCAGTACCTCCCTTTCCTCCCCAAACCCTGGAAAGGGAAAGGGAATAGCAGAGAGAGAGAGACACACTTGTGGACTGGAAAAAAAACTGAAACTACTTTAAGAAAAATAATAACAATATAATGAAATATATATATACAAATATACTCAAAACCAACACCAAATCCAAACTCTCCTTGATAGCAACTCCCTCCCCCTCCCCACTGGTGCTGTGGCAGGAGGACTCACCAGCAGGCAGCAATCAGAGAGCCAGGGGCTGGATGCTGGAGTCAGGAACTCTTGGCTGGAGCTGGAAGGCAGAACAGAGAGAGTCCTGCAGCACAGAGCTGAGCTGCTGAGCCTCACCAGCAGAGTTCCCACTCCACATTCCCACATGGCTCAGGAGCTCAACCTTCAGGGAGAGAGGAGACCCAAAGCTCTCCTTTTTGTATTGGCTGTTAATTAGGGGCTAAAGAGCTTCATGCTGCACCTGCCTTGCTTGGCTCTGAGGCCCCAAGGGCCAAGCTTGGGCTGGGGGTTTCAGGCACTGACCCTCAGCTTATACTGACTATGATGGATATGGAATGGAATGGAATGGAATGGAACGGAATGGGATCCCTTGTTGGTCACTTCAGGGTCACCTGAACTCTCTGCTCCTCTTGCAGGTGCAGCCTTTTCCTTCCTACCCCAGCCTGGTACACAACATTTAGCAGTGACCTAGAGGGGCTCTAGCTGCAAACTGAAATCCCTGAGCAGAATTAGTCCTGTTCTACCTCAAACCAGGACACTGGTTAATATAGTCTGAGATTTGGGGTTGGGTGGCTTTTTTGGCAGGGAAGGGGTTTGTGTGGGTGTAGAAGCCTTGGCAGTGAGGGATCAGGAAATCAAGTCGAAGAGAGCAGTAGTCAGCACTTTATTCTTACCTCTCTTGTCTTGAATACCAACTTCCCTGCAAGCAAATTTATGGAGAGGGATGTGGGGAGGGAAATGCACTTAGTAATTTCTGGAAGTTCAAATGAAGACACTGCAGCCTGCAGGCTGTGTTTGCTATTAGAAGCTGCAGAGAGGGCATTCCATGGGCAATATTGTCAGCTGGCACTTGTGGGCACTTGAGTCCCCTCCCTAGCGTGCCTAAGGGATGGATCTAAGGCTGGTGGAAGGCACACTGTCTGATCAAGCAATTCCTCTTTGAACACAAGATGGCAGCCTTAAATAAATGCAACCCTCACAGCTTTTAATCCTACACATCATTAAATTCCTAATTTACACATTATGTTTTCATGGGCCAGCCCATAACTCATTAGTGTTGAACTCATGAGTTCTGAAGACCAGCACACTAGACAAATGCTGGTTTCTTTACCCACTTTGCCTTGGGTGGCAGTTCTAATTTACCACAGAGCCAAACTCCAACACTCAGGAAGCTTTCTGTGTGCTTTGTGCACCTTCTACCCCAAAGAAAAACCTCTCTGTTCACTGCTCTGTACCACAGATCTGACTGAGAGAGAGTGGAGGAGGGAATGGGGAATACCAAGGCTTTTCCCCTTGCAGTTCCTTGGGAGACATCTTTCTACAGGAGGGTTTCCAACAGGCCTTGAAGACAAGAACACAAGAGATTACACAAAGCATAGGGTTTGGATCTGATCTTCTCACTTTTCCACAGAACTTAACACACCACAGAGTATTTTGATCTTTTTCTTTCCTTTCTCTTGCCCAGATGTTGCCTCAAAGCAGATCAATGCCACCTGACCAGGTAGGGCTCCTTAGAGCTCCAGTGCCACCACACTACAAACCATTATTCCACAGTGGCTGAGAGTGGCAGAAGAAAAGCTACAGTTGCTTTCTCTGCCTTGGAAACCATGGGTCAAAAAGAGCCTGTCCTGGCAGCTCCCTTGAGCAAGCCAAGGTCCAGCAGCTCAGGGCCTGTGTGCCTGAGGTGCCTGGGAATGCTGCACGAGTTCAGGGTCATCCCTTGCCACCACAGCTGAGCAAGCTGCTGGGCAAAGTCAAGACTCCTCGGAGAGTGTTCTGCTCTACCACTGCCCAGGAAAAACACAGACCTAAAAGCAAGTAATATTGATGAGGAGAGAGGAGGATTGCTCCCACCTCAAGTATAAAGAGTTGCAGGATCTTCTCCCCACTCTGCTCTCAGTGGAGGCCATCCACACCACCAGCAGAAGGCTTCTGGATGGAAGTCCCCATCTGTTCTGCAGCAGCTCCCAGTGCTGGCACCAGTGGGCACCTTGCAGAACTTGGACTGTTCTAGAGAATGACAGTGCTGACACAAGTCATTGCTTGGCATCCCCCTGTAGCTAGCCTCTTGACTTATAGCATGGACCTCTTCGCCCTTACCTAGCCTCTTCTTCTGTTTGTTTTATTACATCAGCATTCATTTTTCTCCAGTTTTCTTTCTCTCTCCTTTCTCTTTTCTTTTCTCTTTTCTTTTGGTGGAGGAGATCACACAATTTTGTTCATGATGATTTAATGCCCACCTAAAGGGGGAAAGTCAGTAGACAAAGACGTACTGGGCTTCTCTGTGCTTTAGTTTACTCCCAGGGGAGAAGGGTCCAGCACTCAGAGCATTTCTATGATGATTCCCCTTCATGCTCCTGCAAACACATTGAGACTTGGGAAGTCAGGCTGCATTCTGTCCATCTCCCCCATCAGACATCAGCCTGGAGATCTCATGCAGCCCCCAGAAACATCTGTGCAACCCCACAGGGGCCTGATGTTAAAGCTATGGATTGCACAAGAATACCTGGAAGGGATGGATTCCTTTCATGGTTAAAGCACAGCAGGAAGCCCTCAAAGATTTAGGTTCCATTCTCAGCTCTGCCCAATAGTTGGAACAAGTCATTCAATCTTTCTAAGCTCCCAGTTAATGAGGGTGGCTATGAGGATTCCTGCACACAACAGGAAGGGGGTGAGAGTGGTATTCCCAGATCCATAACATCCAGAGCTCTCCTTGGCTTGCCAAGACTCCTGCACTGCTGCCAGAGGTGAGACACACTCAGAGGTGGCCATTACAGCACTGCAGTGATGTGTGGCACAGGGCACAGCCATCCTCCTTGGCAGGGAGCCTCTACAAACAGGGCTGAGCCTCACCACTGCTCCCGGGCAGGGCAGAGCCCCTGCAGGCAGCCCAGCCCTGCCCACACAGCTCTGGCTGCCTGCAGACCCAGGGTGGCTGCTGCAGGCTGTGTGCTCACTGCCCTGCTGCCTCCTCTGCTGCCCATGGTGCCCTCAGCCTGTCCAGGCTGCCCTGCTCCCTCTGCTCTGCCTCTGGCACTCCTTACCCTGCCAGTGCCCCTCCTCTGCCTCTCCAGAGGCTCACAGGCAGCCCCCCCACAGGCTCCCTGCTTGTGCACAGCCCCTCTCCAGCTAGCCCCACCAGCTCCTCCACAGCCAGCACTTCCCAGGTGCCTGCCCCTGCTGCTGATAAACACCCACACAAAGTCAGGGTTATTCACCTTTCCATGCACCCCATCACATCTCACTCCCTGGGGCACTCCCCACCTGGCCACATGGCTCAATGGCCCCCACCTCTGCACCCCTTTTCCCTCACCCACAGCCCCTCTGCAGCCTCCCGTGTGCCCTCTCTCCCTCTTTCATGGGGCTCAAACAGCCCCCCATGTGAGGCCAGCCTCTGCAAGCCTTGCCAGGATAAAAATGCAGCCTGCCCTTCAGCTGCACGCTGCCAGAGACAGTATCTCATACCCAGCAGAGCTCCCTCTGCCCTGGGCTGCCCTGCATGCCAGCCTGACTCCAGAGCCTACACCTAGCCTACTGACATTTGCCATCCAGCTTCTTCTCAAACACTGCTATGATGCACAAAACCTATGGCAGAATCAAACCTTCTGAGTCAAGTATCTGCACCACTCTTGTTCCTCATATGCAGGCACACAAGTCCTGGCTCCAGGGCTGTGCTGCATCTCTCTCAAGCACTCCCTAGCTCTATACCCACATGCTTGACAGACAGTACTTACTTCTACAAGTATTGCAAATATAGCCCCTCTGCTTCCACAGGAGTGACTTCCCAGTGTAGGCACCACGGGTGCATCCATGCATCCCGTATCCAAGCCAAGAGCACTCTGCTGGGAGGGCAAGTTACATTGTGGTTACTGAGTCAAGCAACAGATCCCTCAGATCTTCATTAGGGGTAGCTGCATTCTGCCTAGAACGGAGACTCAGGCTGCGTGGGGCTTTGTTCAGCTCCCTCATTTGTCCACTTGTATTAACAAAGTAAGAGAAGAAGTATTGTCGTTTCTATTTCTGTTTTTGCAGCCAAGCACACATCAGGATCCCATCGTGCCTCGTGCTGTATGAGCACAGAGCCAGAGCTGAGCCTCACACCACACACAGCATAACACATCCACCACTAAGTACTAGAGATGATGGCACTATGCAGAGCTGTCCTGTTCTCTCCTTCTGCCTCACCACATGAATTTACTTTCAAATCTCTTACCATTCTCATCATTGCAGTGGGCTGCTTCATGCCTTCCTGTGCTTTGGGCACTAAAAACACCCATTTTTCTTCCCTCTCTGTCACACTGGTGGCATAATCAGCTCTGCCTTGGTTTCCCCTGGCTTCCGTCTCCTTTCTGGGCATGGGTAGTGCCTTTGGTGAGTTTTTACCCCACTTTATGTCCTTGCCATTGTCACAGGGTCAGGTCACTTCCTTACAAGTGACCTGCCTTGGTCAGGATTCTTTCCCTTGACCTGGTTTATTGCCTTTTAAATGGCTTAGTATTTTGCCTGTTCCTCAGATCGAGCACAGGATGTTTGTTGCACTGGTAAGAGATTAGCACTGTGAAGCCTAGGGAGTGATGTATGGATGGCTCATGCTTTCTTTTGGATTTAATTTTTCATCCTCTAGTGCTCTGTGGTGAAAGGAATGTTTGCTGCTTGCCTAGGGAGACACTTGACATTTAGACTTTATCTTCTGTAAAGGCTTGGGCCAAAATTCTCTTCCCTGACTTTGGGAGTGGCAGCAAAGGACACACGTGAAGTGAAGGAGGGGACAGAGAGGGATTTGCACCCTTTGATCCCAAGCTGCTGTGAGGAATCACAGAGCCCTCTGACAAAAATCAATTGCTCCAACATAAAGAGGCTTTCATTCCCCAGTCACCTTGTAGCTTGCCCTGCAGAAACTCCTCAGTCCCATGGTACTCCTGGGCCTTGGGGCAGAGGAGGAAAAGAGCAACTTTGGTTATGGAGTCCTAGCTAGAAGAGTGCCCAACAGCAGCTTCTGGAGCTGTCATAGTCCCTGCACATCCAAGCAGAAGTCAAGGGCTGAAGAAGAGGGAAACAATCTTCCCTTGGAATAGTTTGTGCTCAAAGCACTGAAATGCACAGGGTTTCTCTCTCTCTCTCTCTTTTCCCCAGCTGAGACCTAATTTTGCCTTGTCCTAAGCTGATTTGGCTGCCCCTGCCTCTGGCTGTAGCTCCTGCCCTAAGCCAGAGACAGATGTGACAGGAGCAGCAGGAACAGGGGAAGGAGACCTGTCTGGAGATAGCCCTCCAGTGCCAAACAGATAGGTGTGTGGATCTTCCCATCTCCAGGGGCACTGGGGAGCAATGATCTCTCCCTGCAGAGCACTCACTTCCCAAGAAACAGACAGAACCTCTCTCCTCAGCTGCTTACAGGTGCTTTGCTAGATGGGGCTAACACCAAGAAATGCTGTGGGGGTAGCTGGTCTTCCCTTAGCTCCTTGCTCCTGACTTTCTCTACCCTGATGAGCCCCAGCAGCAGAGAAGAGTTCTGAAGGGAAGACAGCTCTGTGGGGCATAGGAATGGGTGATCATGGGTCAAAGATGCTAGGAGAAGTCTCTTCTGTGAAGGAAAGGTTGAGAGTTTGTGTTCCTCACTTCCAAGAGTTACACTTTACCTATGATATTTCTTTTTGTTCCCCCTTTTTGTCTTTTCTTCTGTTTTTACACCAGGTGTAAGATAGAAGCATGTTGGTGGTTAATTCCTTCTGGAGAAATCCAGAACAAACTCAGAAACTCTTTGCTGTTGGACAGATGGCTGAAAGGAGATGATTAATCTACTCACCTTGGATTTAGGAGATATGGATCTGAGTCCTTGCCTACTGCAGATCTTCCATGTGACACTGAAGCATAAATATCCTAGAACATGGCCACTAGCCCCTGCACTTGAGTCTGCAGACTGTAAAACAGCATCAGCCTGTCCCTCAGGGCAAGGGGAGAAGGATGGAGCATGTGGGCCTAGCTAGGGAATCTCAGCTCCTTCACAAGGAAGGATGCAGGCCCACAGCAGCAGGGTGAGCAGAAGCTTGCAGGGACATGGGAGAAAAGGTGATGGCAAAATATTTTGTTACAGTTCTGGGGGGATGTAGACACACATTAGGAACCAAGATGCTGTGGAAACTGGAACCAGACAAGCACCTGGCAAAAGGAAGGCTATTTTCAGGAAGCTAGACTGTAATTTGCAACTGCTGGTGCTGACACAGATTTTTCTCTAGTTTCATGTCTTGAGGACACTTCTGTTATGGGCATAATGAGTGCCAGTGACCACCTCCCAAGGGAGTGCCTGGACTGGAAAGCAGCCATCCTGAAGACACAATGTCATGAGAAGGTTATCTGGAGAAAGAAGGCACCTCTTCCCAATCCCCCTACCTGTTCTCTTGCTCCGTCCCCATATCCCATGAGCAACCTCTTTTACACAGACCCAAGGGTTTACTAGCTCCTCAGCTATTCTGAAAGGCAGATCCAGTATCTGCCAAAAGCTCTCTCCTCCTTTGGATCCTACATGTGACATGAGGCACGTCACAGGCTGGCTGGCAGCACCACTTCTACCCTTCCTACATCACCACACAACTCAAATGTACAAGTCCCACAGAAGGAGGCTTTGGATGTGGAGCATGTTGCCTCTCCAGTGACAAAACCACAGGGAAGAACAATTCCTCTTTGTTGCTGTGCATGCTATCCCCAGATCATCCTAAATAGCAGGGATGAAGGCACACAACCAGAGCATTCCATGTAGCCCCCTGCACATCTTCCACAGAAGCAGTCTCCCACCTAAAACAGGGCTTCTCTCCACCTTCTGGATGAAAAAAATCCATCAGCAAATGTATTTGTTTAAGTGAATCCAGAAACCAAGTCTCCAAGCTGCTGTCTCTTGTAATTTCCTGAGCTGACCTCACTTCTCTGCAAAATCCTCGCTCTCTTTGTGCTCTGCCTGCTCTACCCCCAAGACACACTCAAAGCCATGGAGCTCTGGGGAGGGATGCTCCCAGCAGAGATGTCAGAGGCAGGGACTGGGATAGGTATGGCCAGGGTTTGAGTGTCAAGTTGGTGTGCTGGGGAGAAAAATCACCAACACATGCCACAGCAACTGGGATCAGGGTCCATCTCCAGGAAGGCTTTCCCATCTGGGAAGAGACTGCCTGCGGGTAATTGGGTTTGCTGGAGTTGCCTCTCTAATTAATAAGTGATTTGACTTGGAGATTGGAAATGATAGTTGAAATGATGGCATGAGCACAGGGGCACTGGGGCTGCTGCTGCTGCACTATTAAGGAAGGACTTCCCTGCAGAGTCTAATGACACTATATGGCAGTTTGAGGAATGTGAAGTTGTTTGCCCAGGAGACCAACAATGTGATAATATTGGCATATAACCTTCTAGTATTTGAGTAATTAGTTGCTTAGCTACTTTGGATAGGTCATTATTTTGCAAACTGGAAGCATTTGCAAGTGGTGATATTTTCCTCAGTGTGGTGAGAGAGCTAAACCTATTCTGGCAGTGTTCAACTCCTAGAAATATATATGCATAAATTGTTTCTAATGAGACCATCTGCCTTTTATAGCCCCTTTGGAACTAAATAGTACCCAAAGACCACTCTGTCTTTCAGATATCCGTGGTCAGAAAGGCTGCTCCTGGCAGTAACAGTATCTAGGTTTCTACAGACAGAGAAGCTTTTTGATGCCTACACTTCAGGAACTGTGTTTGTGTGGATCTGCACACAGAATGCTGCTCATATTTTTAAAAGCTGTTAGAAATCACTGGCCCAAATCTCTTATGAGATAGCACCTGTTAACTCATCTACTAAACTAGTATTTTTCAAAGAGAACAGAAATCCCAACCTTTCACTCAGAGGGCTGGTGGGAACTTGGCCAAACTTCTTCCCCGTGTCAGTATCTCCCAGGATTTGCAAAGGCATGGCATTCTATTAAAGGAATACCCTCAATTTGCAATGACAGCTGAGTTGCTCAGACTCATCATCTCATGCTGAAGCACTCACATTTTGACTGTGGGATAAAAACTGCTCACAGCCCCCACAGAGCACAGCCTGTCACCCTGCAGGTGGGGGATGCTCACACCTCTGCATCTCCAAGCAGCTGTGGTCCCAGTGCCCACATCAGGCCTAGGAGCAAGTTTCTTCTTTTACTTGTGTTATAACCATTCACCAATTACTACAAAAATAGTTAACCTGTAATTTAGTGCTTGCCTCCTCCTGTCTTCTCCTGGCTGGAACCGACCGAGCAAGAACAGAGGAGCCCAGTGCTTTTCCTCACAAGTCAAATTCCCTCTCAGATCATTCTGTGGCAGCACAGACCTTTCCAAAGCCTCTGCTGCCTGTTTGTTTGTTTGTTGTTTTACTCTGTGGCCACGTGGATGTGTTGGCATCAGTCTGAGGCTTTGTGGAGTCCTACTCCCTGCCGTTTGTCTGAGGACAAGGCTGGAGGCAAGCTCTGCCTGTGCACAGGGGAGAGCCACTGCTCCCACCCTGGGCCTCATCTTTGTCCTGGGCACCTGAACGTGTATGGCCCCAGCTCTGCTCCTCATCCTCTGCCCACAGCCCCATGCCCTCAGCAGGAGCCCTGTGCCACCGTCCCTCAGTCAGAGCCCCTGGCCAGGCCTGCCTGGTGAGCCCAGGCAGCTGACAGCCATCCCACCCCAGCGAGAGCAGCAGCAGGGGCAAAAGGAGCCAGAACACCTCGTGTAGGCTCAGCTCTGAGCCTGGCTCTTCCTAGCTCAGCTGGAAGGCCCTAGGACAGGGCATGGGGCTGGGGGGTTTCAGGGTGTACCTGGTAGCTGACCAGCCCTAAGGCAGTCAGATGCTTCCCTGAGACTCTGTCTTGAATTAAATATTATCTGCCAGGTCATGTTAATTAACATTCCATCTGTCATAACACAGCAGGGTAGGGAGCTGAGGGGGGAGGATAAACACTTCCCTATTCACTACCTGCTGCTAATTAGTGCAGGAATTAAATAATAAAAAATAAAAGGAGGCTGCACTCTTTTTAAGGGATGGTGAATCAGTGCTTTGTGGTAGCTCAGCTGCTTTGGGTGAATCCAGGGTCTCAGCTACATCCAGCATTAATCCAGAACTTGAGTGCATATTCTCATCTTAATTACAGCCTGACAGTAGCACACAGCTCAGGACAAATGCACATTCAGGAGGCTGAGGGCTGGAGCTTTTTCAGTCATCATCTCTGCACCCCAGGAAAAAACCCCTCTCCCTTTGAAAGCTCACTTGGCCTATTTCCTCTCAGAGGAAAGTTTTTCTGGGAAGTTGGATAAAACTCCTTTGGTGTTTTTAGAGCTGCAGTGCTTTGAAATGTATCTGAACTTTCCTTTAGAGAACTTTTTCCTTTTTTCCCCCTTGTTCCTTCCTCAGCTCAAACACACTCCACAATTGCTTGGCCTTGTTGTGTACCTGTCTGAGGTAGCTTAACATGCATAATGAGAATATCCACAAGGCACTCTCTTGTCCTATTTTTTTTAATGCAATGAAATCTCATTTCTCTCTTCTCAGGACAAGTGTCCACCACAGAATTAGCTATTTGTACTTAATTTACAGTGAAGTACTTGTACACCTCATGGCAAGAGATAATGGATAGCTCTTAGGAGGAAGCTAGCTCTGCACAGAGTGTGCAGCAGTAGTGAGAGAGCATTAGTGTGGCCCTGCCTCATGCAGGAGCATTCCTATCAAGCTAACAGGTCACAGCTAGCTCGGTGGCTGCTGAAGCTGCTTGTTTTGCTCTTTGGCAGGTCTGTTTGTAGTTTTATCTAGCCAGCTCTACTGCAATCACATGAGAAAGGCTTTGTCAGTACAGAGCAGCAGTGCTCCCCTTCCTGCAAGGCACCTGATGCAGACACCGGGGGATGTGGTGCTGAGAGCTGGCCAGAAGCTTGATCCCTGCTGGACTTTGTGCCTGAGATAAAGGGAGTTTCAAGATATGGGCAGTGGGGAGAGGGTTTACTTGCTTTTTTGCATAGAATGGCTGGATTTGGGTTTGGCAATGTTGCCAGTGAAATTCTGAAACAGAACTTTGGGTTTTCTCTTAACCTGCTTGTTTGCAAAGGTGGAGTGTCTCTCAGCAGGACAGTTCTGCAGAGCTGTGTCTCAGTGTGCTCCAAGGACACCTACACACAGCAGTTACTACAGCCCTGGGCATGGGAAGGGGACTTCCTTGGCAGCTTTTGTCAGAGCTTCAAATGCCTTCCTCTGGAGTGGGTGGCAGCTCTGAGCTGCAGGAACATCACTGTGTGTCCCAGTGAAAACCAGCCAAGCTTCACCTCCTGGGCAAGGAAAGAAAGCAGCTGTTACAGGAAATCAGCAGGAGCAAACTGCCTCTGTTGCCTTCAGAATGGTGTGGCCAGCATCACTGGTGTGTACAACACTTGTTCTCTGAAGGAAAGAGGAGACATGGAGCTTGAAGTCAGCGCTCTCAGAGGATGCCTGCAGCAGGCATGAGAGCAGAGAAGCTCTTGCTTTGCTCAGGCATGGTGTGTTTCAACATCCCCTCATCCTCCCCAGGGAGAGGTCTCACTGTTCTTTCCATTGCTGCTCTTGTGTGGGTCTGATGTGAGATCTGGTGCTTCCCTTGCCTGAGCTGCAGCATGCCTATCTCCTGTGAGAGGATGTGCAGCTACTGGAGAGCAAGCAGCAGGTGCAGGGCAGGCTGCCTGCTGCTGAGCACTGCCTGGGCTTGGGGCTGAAGGAAGAGACCAGTGAGCTGCAGACACTCAGTCTTCTACACCCAGGCTGCAATTAGAGAGAAATCTGGGTTTATGCCTAAAAGTGAGGTGGTTTATGGCTTTTGACATGTATGCTAAAGCTCTGGTGTGTCAGATGTGGCTCCCTGCATGGCTGTGCAAGCATCCCAGGATCTTACTGTGCAGCTCCTCCTGCCTTCAGATGGAAAGGGATTGTGGAACTCATGAAAAACAGGCTGACTCCCTGCTAGCCCTCTAACAAAATAAATTGAGGGGAATGTGTTAACTTTTGTTTGATTTAACTCTGCCAACTTTCAACTCAGCTCTCAAGCACCCAAAAAGGTTTTAGAAAATGTTTAATCTAGCTCAGACGATTTCCTGCACTCCCTAACTGGACCACCCCATCTGCTGACATGCTGCCAGAAGGCCTCAGCTCCTTAGTGCTGCTCTTTCACAACTCCTTGCTGCCTGCCCACCCCCACACCCCCCACCCCAGGCCGTTGGGCAGCCCTTAATATAGCCCAGAAAGAGGAACCTCCTCCAGCTGCCTGCCAGCTCCTGAGAAGCCAGCCCTGCTGAGAGCCACCAGTGTGCCTCAGGGCTGCACATGGTGTGAGGCTGAGCACTCAGCCTGCCAGCTCCAGGGGTGCCTTCCCCACCCTCCTGGCCCTTGGTGTGAGCCTCTCAGCTCTGCATCTGTCCCTGGAGAACCTGGAGATGCTCCCTGTTGTGCTAAGAGAGAATGCTGGAGTAGCCTTTCTTCACTCTGGCTTATATGCCAGGTTTGCTGTCCTGATGGCCCTGAAACCCCAGCCTGTGTCTGGCAAAAAGCAGCAGGGGCTGTGTCCCAGGCTCAGGGGACAGATACAGTGATGAGCATCACCTCTCTAGTGCCTCACCACTGCCTGCTGTCTGTGCAGCTCTCCCAGGGCAGGGAGCCAGGAGGGGCACGTGTGGCACACGAGGATGCTGTGCTGATGCCAGAGCCTTCAAGATGCAGCTTTTAGACCTTGAAAGTTATTTCTTTTTCTAGCAGAGCCAGGGCATAGCCCACTTTTTACAGAGCTGCAGCTCTCTGGGCCTTTAGTCACTCCCCACTGAGCAATGCTTGCTCTTTGAGAGCTTACCATGTGGTTAAGTTTCCTCCTGAAACTTAGTTTCCTGCTCTTCTCCTGTGCTTCCCTCCATTGTCCACCCACACCATTGGCCCCAAATAAGTGCAGAGAGCTCCCCAGAGCTCTCCACCACCTACTCATCAGCCTGCTGTCCTTCCTCCCCTGCCCACGTGCCCTGTCCCTTCTTGGTCACAGTGGAGGCAGGAGGACAGGAAAGACTGGCTGGGCTTTTCCAGGGATTTCTGGAGGGAATTGCTCTCTTTCTCTCTCTGGACCTGACTGGCCCATCTTTAGGATTTTTTACTGGAAGATGTCACTCAGCCACAAATCTAAATGAAACAAGTCAGAGGGAAGAGGATAAAGGCAGCAGTAGGGAAGGTGATGAATTCAGCTGCTAGGGTCACACATCTGACTGCAGCTCCTTGCTGGCTAGAAGTGGCCCAGAGCTCATCAGAAGCCACCTGAAGCCTGTAGAGTCAGAGCTAGGCAGTCTTGCAGCACAGCCCTGCCCTTGGATGTGCAGGAAGCGGGTGACCTTCCCAGCTTCCCAGGCAGGGCCAGCAAGAGTGATGAAACCTCCTCCCCTGTCTCCCGGGAAGCAGCTTTGCTGCAGGGGAGATACTGCCCAGAGGGAACAACAATTTTATCAAGGCAAGGGCGTTCCTGGTGCCAGAGCCATTCAGGAGCAGTGCAGCTGGCTTTCCCATACTTGAGAGGACTGCCTTTCCTTGGATATTGAAGATGTTGTGCAGCTTTTACAAGGTTAGACCTCCTGCTCCCAGTCGCTGGGAGCCTCTGCACTGGGCATGATGGCACAGAGGATCTTCCACAGCTCTGGAGTCAAGGAGTTATCACTCAGATATAATTTCCCTATCCTTCCCAGAATTATTTCAGGAGGGAGAGGATTAGCAGGTATGCAAATCACCATGGCTGGGGGAAGGAGGGAGAGCTATGCTAAAAAATTAATAAATGTCACCCTGGTATTGCTGCTCAAGAGCTCTGGTGCCTTCTGAGGAAAACCGATGAGCTTGCAGGGTGATTGGAGGCCTAAAAGGAGGAGAGAGGCAACTGTAGCCCTCCTGGCTCCTGTGGTGGGTCAGGGAAGAGGATCTCCTGTAGAGCTGGGTCCAGCAAGAAGCAGCCAGCAGCTGCTGCAGATGCACACACAGCAGAGTCACAGCTGCAGCATCTGCAACATCGGGTGCTCAGGGAGAGAGGACAGATGATGGCAGGAGCACAGCAAAGGATCGCCCTTGAGCCAGGCAGGGAAGGGACTCCCCAGCATCTCCAGCACTGCTGGGACTCCCTGTGATCCCTGACACACTGGGCTGCATGGAGAGAGACTTCACGGCATGCTGCAGCTGCACTGCAGCCTGTGCTTCCCACCTGGCTGTCAGGGGCCAGCAGCAAGCAGCAGCCCCAGCCAAGCAGGCAGCTGAGTCCCTCCCTCACCCTGGGCACCTCACCAGTCACCCATTCCCAGCTCCCAGCCCCCTGACCAGCTGTGAGTTGAACGGGAGGCAGCACATCTGCAGCCCCATCTCCCCTAGCCCAAGAGAGCATGAGTTGTTGGGGGAGGGCAATGGCAACCTCGAGTGATCTGAATCAGCCCCTGAGTGCCCCAGCTCAGTTCCCAGATGTCTGCTTTAAAATTACATTGATTTGTAGATCATGTAGTTTTATTTCAGCAGTCAGCAGTGCTGCAAAACCTTCAGGTACCTAAGGTGTTCCTAATCTCCCAGTCCTGTCAGGTGGAGGCAACACTTGCAAAAGGCTTGGTGCTTACCTCCTCAATTCAGCAGCCACTCAGCCAGCAGCAGTGGCCAGGAGCCTGTCTGCTGTCCCTGGACTGGGGCCAGCTCTTTTCCCAGCTCTTGTGCATCCCAGAGTGCCAGTGTGATCACTCTGCAGAGCCACCAGCATCTCTGGAGTCCCCTGCTGTCACGTTGGGACACTCAGGTGAGACCGCTGTGAGGTTGTGTTGGACCCTGGCTGTGACAGTACACATCTCTAGGAGCTTACATTTGAACATTCCTACCAGGAAATCAGCTCCTTCAGTGTCACGGGGTTAGACAAACACCTGATAGAGAAACACACCTGCCAAATAAATTTACTTTACAAAAAGACTGAGCCCTGCAGAAGGCTCTGCTGTGTATTTTAGAGCATGCCTCATGCTTTCCCAAACAGGCTGCCTGGATGCTGCATTCCTTGGGAGCAGCAGCAGAGGGGAACACCTCCAGGAAGGTCCTTGGGGCTGTTTTGCTGGGACTGGGCACCAGCTGCCAAGCAGAGCTGCTCTCCTCCTCCTCCTTCTCCTCCTCCTCCTCCAGGGCTGTCTCACCTTGCTCTGCCTCAGAAGCAACCCAGAGGGCCCAGGTAGGCACCGAGCTCACTGGAGAGTTGCCAGAGGTGAAGTGAAGGCAAACACTGATCAGGAACCACTACAAGGTTGTCAGAGACTCAGCCAGGTGTTTGGAGCCCTGGCAAAGGCACAGACGGGCTGAGCAGCAGACTGCGTTTGCCAGATGACCTGTAGCTGTATCCATAAGCCTGGGAAGGGGCTCTCTGGGTTTCTCCAGGGTGCTCTGCCCCATCACAGGTCCTGCTGTGCTCACAACACAGCTCAAGTGCTTGGGCAGCAGCGAGTTGCTTTGGTCCTTGCCGCACTTGTTTACTGTTAAATAACCTTGAAGACAGAGAGGCTGCTTTGTGTGCACAGAGCCATCAGCTGCTCCAAGCCGCTGGTTTCTCCAGAATAACACACCCTCCCTTCCCTAGTGTCTCCCAACAGCAGGAGCTGTTGCTTCCCACCACCCAGGGCATTGACTCCCAGAATAACAAGGCACCTTTTTGCTGTGGTCTATTTGCATCTCTTTGTTGACTTTGCTGCTTTGAAAGCAGTAGCTATCCACAGGCACACTGGCTCTCCAGGCAGGGCAGTCCTTTCAGGAGAGGCAGACCCGTGGAGAGCAGGCACTTTTGGTCACTAGACTGTTAATAGCTGCTTGGGAAGCTGGTGGCTCAACCATCTTTCTGTCAAGGTAATGCCACACTGCCACCAAAAGGGCAATGCTTTCTTGCCCATCCCTGACCCCTTGCCCTGCTCCCATAGTCTCCTCCCCTTGCAGGGGGCTGGGGTCTGTCCCACATCGACCCCAGCGTCTCCTGGGTCTGGCTTCTGCTGGGTTATGGGTGCACACAGCTCATGGCGTTCCAGCTGGGACCCACTCCACAGCAGCAGTCCCTGAGCTGGGGCCCTGCTCTCTCCTGTCACTGTTGCAGTTGCTGCCCTGCTGAGCTGGGGTCCCAAATGCCCAGGTTCTCACAGCAGCTGGCAGGTAGCACCTGTAGGGTCCCTGGGCTGGGGAAGCTGACGCAGCCAGGGCAGCCACAAAGCCACTCTCATGAGATGGAGCTGGGGGCAGAAGGATGAGCTCCAGCCCACACCCAACTCCCATCCCGTGCTTAGCTCTCCCCATGGGTTGGCCAATTCAGAAAGGAGATGTGTGTGTGTATTCACACAGCACGAAGACACTTAACACTGGTGTTTCCCTTAAGATGTGACAGAGGAGGGGAGGTAAGGTGTCCAGCTTCAAACTGTTTCATCTGCATTGATGCTTTGTGCCATCAGTTTCAGCATCTCAGCAAGGGAGCCTGAGCCAGGCCACACCAAGCAGTCAGACACCAAACACCCTGAGGACTGGATTCCTGAGGTGCTGGAGGAACTTCTCCTAACCAAGCACCCGCAGACCACTGAGCTGGCACGTGGCAGACACAGCCCAGGTCTCCCTGGTCCCAGTGCCAGGCTCTGTGACTAGCAGTGGTGCTTTGAGAGCAGCCAGGCCAGGCTCTTAGAGGAGTCCCTTCAGCACACCCTGGCTCCCGTGCTAAATCTGCATACTGTGTTTGCCACAGGTCATTAGTGTTGATCAGCTGGTAAATAATCTGCCCTTTTCATTTCAGGAGGCCTGTCAGGACTTGCCTTTGCAGAGGCTTTACTTAAACAGGAGTTTTATAGCTTACTGGAGAAGGGTTATCATTAGGGAGCCTTTCCTTTGAGATTTCCAGATCTACAGATACTAAACAGTCTCTGACCCCAGCAGTTGTGTCTGTCACATGTGCTGCCTAAGCCTCTGCATCCCCAGCATGTGAAAATGACTGCAGCCATGGAGCACTGGAAATGAGGATACGGCCTATCTGGCACCCCTCACACCAGTATAAGCTGAGGGTCAGTGCCTGAAACCCCCAGCCCAAGCTTGGCCCTTGGGGCCTCAGAGCCAAGCAAGGCAGGTGCAGCATGAAGCTCTTTAGCCCCTAATTAACAGCCAATACAGAAAGGAGAGGTTTAGGTCTCCTCTCTCCCTGGAAGTTGAGCTCCTGAGCCATGTGGGAATGTGGAGTGGGAACTCTGCTGGTGAGGCTCAGCAGCTCAGCTCTGTGCTGCAGGACTCTCTCTGTTCTGCCTTCCAGCTCCAGCCAAGAGTTCCTGACTCCAGCATCCAGCCCCTGGCTCTGATTGCTGCCTGCTGGTGAGTCCTCCTGCCACAGCACCAGTGGGGAGGGGGAGGGAGTTGCTATCAAGGAGAGTTTGGATTTGGTGTTGGGTTTGAGTATATTTGTGTATATTTCATTATATTGTTATTATTTTCCTTAAAGTAGTTTTAGTTTTCATTCCCAAGCCACAAGTGTGTCTCTCTCTGTTATTCACGTTCCCTTTCCATGGCTGGGGTGAAAGGGAGGTACCAGAGAGTGTCTGTCCCTGGGTTAGTGGTTGGCCCAGTCCCAACCCTTGACAGAGTTTTGACAGATTGTCCCAAACAGTTCACATTCCAGTTCATTCAGTCAAGAGAGCATCAGGTCTTTTTCTCCAAGAGTCTTTATGGATTGGAACTAGTTGGTGGGTGATGACGAAAGATGGTGAAGTACAACGTGTACCTCAAGGGAGTTTAACTCTGGGTGAGACTACTTGATTTAAAGCTGCCTCATGTTAATAGCTAATATTAACAGTGTTCAATAAGTGTCTTTCAAGGTAAGATAGCAGTGATATAGCCTGCAGGATGGCCCCCTGCTCCAGCCCTCCCATTCCTCCTGCTTGGGGGTTTGGAGAGGCTATTGAACTCTTTCCCTGGTTGCTTTGTCTCAACGATGCACCTTCCCCACTCCCTTCCATGGCATGGTCCTGGGGCTGAGCCCTAGCTGGAGTCCAGGAGTGCAGCTGATGAAGATAAGAGGTGTGGGGCTGTGACCAGGGAGGTGTGAGCAGGAGGAGAGGGTGGCAGCAAGTACCACGTAGGGCACAGTCCTCGCTTTCTCTCCCATCACTCCTCTGAGGGAAAGAAACAAAAGCAACTATGAAACCCAAACAGTTTTACCCTAAGAAACCATAAACCAGGGAACAGCTGCCTGCCCCTGGCTCACCTCGCAGCACAGGGACTTGGCTGTGCCTTGCTGCCACTGCCTCTGGTCAGCAGGTGACAGGGCCAGCAGTTAGAATTGATTAATTGATTTGTACATTAAATGGGTATTCCTGCTCAATTATTGGCAGGTTTGTTAATGGATTACTCTTTAAATTATTCTGATGCTTTAAATTACATGTTATTTTATAGATGCACATTTACTTAAAAAAAGAGGGCCCCTTGCATCTATTAACATATTGAAGAGAAAATAAACCATCCAGGCTGATAGAATGCACAATGTGGCATTACTCTGGGTGCTTCCTAAGCTAGGGAAATCTTATTTGTTTAATAATAAGTTGATCATGAATATGCAAATCTGCTCCAGTGCAGTGCCTCGCTGCTGTCACTATTAATGAGTTGCAAATTAATGTGACAACAAAAGGAAAATCTATTTAGTGGCAGATTTGTGGCTCCTACCTGGCTCCAGAGAGCAACCATCTAGTTACATCAGTCTGCAGAAGGTGTCCACGGTGTGGACAAGGCTTGCTCCAGGGCTGTCAGACCAGGAACAAGCAACTACCCCTAAGGGTAGGAGGCAGCTTTGCTGCTAATCATCCATCACACAACCTGCAGGAAAATGCAAGCTCCTCACTCTGCAATCAGAGCAGCAACGCACAGCACACCGACTGCTGAGATGCAGAGCTGGCAAGACTAAGGTAGGGGGGAAGACAGTGTGGACATCTCAGACACAGTACTTAGTACTTCATCTTCTTCAGAGCTGTTGGGGGATGTTTTTGCCTCTGACAACACTACAAGCTCACAAAGTGAAACTTGTTGGATTCCAGTCACTTTTTCTTCTCCCATCCCTCCTGCTCGAAGAAACGCAACAGTGAATAAGCCCACTGAGAAAAGACCTAATGTATGTCTGCATGGCTGTAGAGTTCAACTCTTCTGTCTTGTGTAGTGGTGCCAAGTCCTCTCCTACCAACAATGGACCCACACTGAAGTGAAAAGATGATCTTCTGCAAACAATTTTAAGCAGACACTTAAGTTACCTTGTGTCTGTTCAAGTTTAAAGCATCAATGTGTGCCTTTTTCCTGCACAAATTGAAGAAATGATGCTGAATGTTTCCCAGCAGCCCCCCCAGAGCCTGGGAATAGCAGCTGCCTGCATTTACCACTCCCTGACACCTTGTTCCTGTTAATGCACAAACGATGGGTCTCATCTATAGTTTTGTTCTTTAGCACAGAGAAGAAGGGAGGAGTCAGCTTCAAACTCTTTGATTCATGGAGTGAGCTTGGCCCCTGGGAGCAGTTTTTAAGACAATTCCCATTCTGCTTTTGTGATCCTGCACACTAGAAGCTGTGTTGGGCTTCCAGGAGGCATCTGGGCTCTCCCTTCAGCAGACTGCTTCCCAAAGAGCACAAACCAGGACCAAACGCCTCTGGCCCTCCTTTGCCACT
This sequence comes from Bucco capensis, assembly GCA_013396975.1. Taxonomy (NCBI): domain Eukaryota; kingdom Metazoa; phylum Chordata; class Aves; order Piciformes; family Bucconidae; genus Bucco; species Bucco capensis. The sequence goes on from VWZO01010258.1 coordinate 52,224, forward strand.
CCATCAGTGTCCTTGGCACAAGTCTCCAGCACAGCCACCAGAGCAAAAGGAGGTGACAACAGCACAGCACAAGAAATGAGAAGTATCCAAAGGAAGAAATAACCCAAGTGGAACTGGCAGGGCTGACCCCACTGTGTAGAAGCCAGTCCTGGGTAAACCAAGAAGCTGAAGGAAGAATTCAGTGTTTTACAATCCTCAGCAGCATTGCTTATCTTGGGCAAAACCTTCCAGTACTGCCCCAGCTGTAGCATCTCCCTGCTCCACTCCCCAACAGGCAACCAGCCTGGAGCCTGCCTGGGACTTCCCAGCCAGAGCCAAGTGCAAGTCTGACAAAGGGAGCTCCTTTCAGTGAGGCTCACCTGCCTGCTCTAGCTGCAGACAGCTTTTTTTTTTCCCCTGTTGCAGCAGTGGTTTGCCAACATCTCCTCAGAGCAGCACAACCTCCCAGCCAGGCAACTGCCAGTGATAAGCAGGGGAAATTCAAGGAAACACCTTGGCTTGGGCCCTGTGGCAGCATCAGTACTGCACTTCCCCCTTGCAGAAGGCAGGACAGGGGATTGGCAGGGTTTTACCTTCCCAAAGGCTGTGTTTCTGTTTCCTTATTGTTTATTAACCTGGAGCAATGCCAGCAGTGTGAAGTGAATATCTCTAGCCCAAGGAAGATGCAGGGGAATGTGCTTTAAAGGATGAAATGAAAGATGAAATGGTGACCATCAGCCCCCTGCAAGCCCTGCTCGGTCATGCTGGTTGAAGCCAGCTCAGTCCCCAGCTCCACGCAGAATCCAGGCATTCCCAGAGCTGGCAAGGCAGCCAGCATTTTGACTCCCCTGCCTACACTTGCTGTCACCAAGCTCACTCCTTGCTGGCACACTTCCCTCTCTCCCCTCCCCAAGGGCAATCCCCTGGGATTGCCTGCTGCAAAACTGCATGTGCAGCCAGCCTCTTCTGTGACAAACCTCTCCCAAAGCAGGGTCAGCCAAGCCAGCCTCGTGTGCTGCAGCATGGGACACTGCTCTCCCTGCTTGACAAGCTCTCCTGCACTGCAAAGCCTCTCCGAGGAGATAAACTGGTCACATTATGTCAAGGGACAGCACTGTGACCAGGTGTTCCCCACCCCAGCACTATTCTTAGCATGCAGAAGGGCCCCGAGGCAGGCACACACTTGCATTACAACAGCATGAGGCTGTTACTCTATTTGAGCAGGGAGGCAAGCACCAGCAGGGAGCAGGTCCAACTGTACCCCCTGGAGACAGTGGAAAGCTGACTCAGCATGTGCTCCAGAGCACTGGAGGAGGAGCTGGCCAAAAGAGGAAGCCATGACCATCTTCTGTTTGCATGTGGGCACAGAAAGAAGTGAGGAGTCTCTCCATGCACCCCTGGAGGTGGTACAAAGCTGATTGATGCTCAGCTCAGACCATCCAAGCATTACACAGCTGAGCAGATAAATGCTGAAAGCAATTGAAACAACTGCTTCTAGCATTCTCCTTCACCTCAGTTTTTGTCCCACCTCTGCTCCCCAGGCCAAGCAGGGGTAAAAGCAGCCAGCTCTGGAAAGTAGGGATGGAGTTTCCTCTCCCAGGTAGTTATGAGTCAGAGCTCACTCCCAGGCACAGAACTCATGGGAGTCACTTTAGCTTCTTCATTTCTCAACAGTTTTATTGCCTTTAAGAAAATTTTTGTAAAATATAAATACAAAGGCAGAAGATTTACTTACAAAGTTAAAACACAGATCTCAAACATAAACACACAATTCAGAAAATTTAGTTTATGTACAGTTTCAAGCAACTTCAACATATGTTAGTTTTTTCAATATTTTACAAGGTACAGAAAAAATAGTTGGAGGTCTTCTTTAAATAAAGAGCATAAAATGTTTAAACATATATAAACAATCCGGCCTGATGTGTGAAAACCAAATTTCACAGCTTCTTAAATTAGGATATAAAAGTTCTTACAATTAGTTGATGGGTATGGATATGGTTTAATTTATATTACAAACTACTGAATTATATTCAGTAGTGCTTACCTGGCCCAAGCAGGTAACTCTGTAAACAAAAGAACAAAAATCCTACCACCAAGTGCCTTGCTGAGTTTCTCTCCCAAAGAAGCCACATGACTTTGATCACATCCCCCAGGAAAGGTCTGTCCTGTGGGATCAGTGCTTGCAGGAAACAAAGTCCATGTGTGGGGGTGTTCTTTAAAAAAGAAATACGTGTGTTCCAAGTAATAACAAATTATCCCAAAGCCTGTGTGCAGGTAAAGAAACTTTATATAACAATTCTGTAAAAACTGATTTGAGCTAAAAAAAAATTCTTCCAAAATCCATCCAGCTGGGATTCAGATCTCTTATATAAAGGAAAGATATTTTCATATTTAATAGTGTCCTTTCTTTACAGAAACAATTGCATCTGAACACATATACATACAGAGGGGGCTGTACATCAAAGGGCCTGCTGGCTCACCAGAGGATGTCCAGGGGAGGCTCCTCGTGCAGGTGCAGCCAGTGGAGCGAGGAGCCCAGCAGAGTCTTCAGCTCACTCGTGAACTCCACCAAGTCCAACAGCTCTTTGCTCTCTGGGTTAAAAGCTTCAAGGTCCACAGCACAAGAGAACAACTGGCTGAGGGAAGTCTGTTTGTAAAACTCTGCCTCTGTGATGGTGACAATCTCCAGACTGGGGAAGTTGCAGCGGAAGATGCGTGAAGACATTTTTAGCCTCTTCACCACATCCGAGAGCAGGAGCCAGTTCCGTGGTCTGGGGAAGCCAAGGAGAAAGAGGCTCCAATAACCAGCATTAAGTCACAGAATCACAGAATTATTCAGGTTGGAAGAGACCTCTAAGATCATCAAGCCCATGCCACTAAACCATGTCCCTAAGTACAACACCTAGGTGTTTCTTAATCCCCTGCAGGGATGGTGACTCCAGCACCTCCCTGGGCCAAGACTGAACAACCCTTGCAGTAAAGAAACTCCTCCTGATATCCAATCTTTGTACTTGTCCACTCAAGAGAACTGAAGTTGTATCTATCACCCAGGTAATAAAACCATGCTAAACCTGCACTCTTGCATGATGAGTAGCTAGAACTCTTTTCCCACAGCTGTCATCAAAACTGATGCAAATCACAAACAGTAGCTGTTTATGAGGCTAATTTCTATCTTAAGTATGATAAAATTTTCCAGGTTTTTGTTATTAAATGTCATAGTATCTTCTGCAGGATGTTTGTTTGTCTGATATGCTTTAAAGCAGATCTGCTGCAAAGTCTATCACAGCAGTAAGTGTCCTTTTGTCATCCACAAAAGTGTCCACTCAGCAAAACAGAGAAGCCCATTAAATAAAATCAAGAGCCCCTTACAAACACATTATCCTAATTTAAGTGCTCATTTCAGACTGTTCTACCAAGATGCCTGCCTGGGATGAGGGAAGGAATCTGTGTTCAAAGGTGGCACCCACAAGACAGCCCTGACCAGTCAGCCTTGCCCCCCACCCCTGCCTGCTTATTGCCACAGGCCCTGGCAGGGAGAGCACTGCTCTCTCACTTGTGCTGGATAAAGGCAAACCTCTCCCCAGCCATGCCAAGGCTGCCTCAGCTACTTTCACCCCAAACTCTGTATTTGCTCTTACCCCTGAGAGAGACACACTTGAATGTTATAGCAGGGCAAGGGAGGCTCATCTGAGAATTCAAATTCAAACACATCACTGAAGCCATCTTCATCTTCATCACCTGGGCCAGGTGGATTTGCCAGGATGTCAAACCCAGATTCATCTTTTGGATCTAAATAAAAATGAAGGTGCCAAGTCAGCACTGAAGGGACTGGTGCAGGTCTTGCTTTTTCTTCCACTAACGTGACCTGTAAATAAAATCAGTTTGCTTCCCTCCTAGCTTCCTCCACCACAAGAACAGCACAGCCCCCACCCCCTCGTGCCACGTGTTTTGGAAGTCTCCACATCCAAAGAAATAAAGAGTAACACTTGCTCACCACACACAGAGCTGCCATGGAAATCCCAGGACAAACCAGGGTCATCCACACTTCGACCCTGCAGGTCAGTCAAGTACTCTGGAGAGGAGAAAACAACCACAAAAACATACTGATGAGAACAGAAAGCTGGCAAGTGTGTCACACAGCCTCACCGTGCATCCTCCACCCCTTCCCTCGCACAACCCCACACCATATTCCTGATGCACATCCCACACACAGCAGCACATACAGGCCCTTCTCACAAATACTCCTGAAATCAGCTTTTCTCCTGCATCCTTTCCTCCAGCACACCAAGCCCTGGAGGTTTTTTCACTGGAGTTCTGATACAGCTGTGGGATTTTCTACACTGAGCCATTCAAACTGGTAAATGGGTGAGTACTTAAACTCATGGACGGAGAACACTGCAAATATTTTCAGAGGAAAGTTATGAGGGAATGTGTCTTTACCCAAAACTAACAGGGGGAAAAACCCCAAACACTAAAACCATGTTAGAACATGGACACATGTAAAGACAAGAGCCTTGAACATAATTTTACAGCATTTCAGATCTAAAGTGAGGCAGAACTTGCAAAAAGACAAGCACTAGAAGGATAAAAAGCCAGACCATGGGAAGCTCCTTGACTTGGCAGGTTTCTTACTCTCTTTTCAAGCAGAAAACGGAAGGCACCACCAGAGCCTGCTGTCCTCCTACCTACCTATCAAAGCTGAGAGCTGCACAGTCCTTATGCCTTATGAAGGGTTGCAGTTAGGAGCAGGTCCCATGCATTGCTACGCTTCCCTTCTGCAGCAGAGCATGAGCTACTGCAGCCTGCCCTAATGCTGCCTGGGATGAAGCCATCCCCACCAGGCAGCAGGGACTCTGAGGGGCTGGGGAACATTCTCCCCACTTGCCATGACAGGCAAAGCTGCAGGCAGTGTGGCCACACACCTGTGAGGAAGGTCTCCATGAGCTCACTGTGGGTCATTTTCACGATGGTCCTCCCAGAGTAGGTGGCAAGCGTTGGGTCAGCACCATAGGACAGCAGCAGGCGGACAATTTCCAAGTGGTCGTTCTCCACTGCATCATGGATTGGTCTGGGGGGATAGAAATGATGAGGGTGTCACGATTTTACTCAGTAGTATTATACAAATGTGTCTGACAACAAACTTCTGACTTCAGATGCAAGTTATTTATAGCTAGCAGCACTATTTATACAGCTGCCAATCACCCAAGTGCCGGTTCTCCTCGCACACCATCCTCTCCCCTCTTGCCTTCTGACAGTCAGACTGCTCCAGGCAGGCATCTGTTATCTCTCCTCATTGCCATCCCCATTTTGAGGGCCAGTACATAATGACACCTCTCTAACAGGACACAGATCTTGCAGGAAGCCTCACACACATCACTGTGCTGCAGGTCACTCTGCAGTGCCAAAGCTCTGCCAGTTTACCAGCATGCTGTGGAGCAAGGGCTCACTCAGCCTGCCTTTGGGCAAGCACCACAATCAGTCACCAAAACTGCTCAATTATGTACACAGAAGTAAGTTAGGAAAATTTGCTGGTAATGAAAGTTCCGTGCTACATCCTCTTTAAATAGCACCAGTGAATGTAGTGCAGCACAATCAACCCTTCTATTCAGAGAACAGAAAAACACCTTATTTTTAGTTGAGTCCACCCAGAAGTTAACATATTTTACACAGCATGAGCAATCTATACAAGCTCAGACACAGATTCTGTGAGCCTACAGAAGGATTATTCATTAGTACACATGCCTGCAATTCCAGGTTTGGAATTCCTTATCGCTAATTACAAATGGCATTAACTTTTGCTTTTAACATTGATTCTACATAACAGGGAGCAGTCTGGAGGAGAACATATTACCCTGCAGACTAATGAAGGTGTGTTAGAATCCATCTTTCCCTTGGACATCACTGAGCAGAGATCATGGCAGTTCAACTCAACCCCATAGACCTCTCCCTTCAGGCTGTCAGCACCACTGCACCCACCAAGGCTTTCAAGCTCTCAAACAGATGTATTAAGAGGCAAGAGAAGTAAGGAAGGACTTTAAGATCACACACTGCCTTCCTGGAAAGCTTTCAGGATGATGTTACAAGCAGAAGTCTTGTGGAAGCACAAAGCCCTGAGCTCCATCTCCCAACCTGCCAAGCAAGGCTCCACTAACAGCCACCAGAGAGATTCCCTCTGCAGCAAGGCCACATGCCACCACTCCTCGTGCCCTCCTCCTCACCCCTGCTGTGGGGCAGGCTGGCTCCACATGAGCTCAGGGCAGAGGTGAGGCAGATCACACCAGCCAGAAGAAGGTGGCACACCACTGTTTTCCCATCTATCCCATAGGATACAGGAGGGGTACTCAGATTCTTCTCAAGAAGTACACTCCAGGTGTGTTTACTCAAAGTGTTTTCCAGTAAACTGTGACTTAGGGTGATTGACTTGTGTCACCTCCTCCTGCCCCCATGCTGCTGCAAAGCTGCATGCAGTTTGCTTTTAGCATATGCACACTACATTGATCTGAGGAGAGTTTGCAGCTCATTCCCTAAGGAGAGAGGGCTTATCCCATGCTGCCTGCCTCTTGCACACCCCAGGCCTCCTCAGCCTGCTGAGCACAGTCCTCAATCCAGTTCATGCCAGCTCCTAGACTCAGCACAGGACAGCTCAACACATGCATGCCTTCACAGCCCCACTGCCACTCTTTGGAAAGCCACTTCCAATGTTAAGACCAGAGAGGTCCAGGAGCATCACCTGGCAAAGGGTCAGGATATCCCTTCTCAGTTTCTCAGGGAAGTCTCTAATGCACTATCTGATGTCCTTCAGACAGAGGGTGCTAGAGAAGCCAGCACTCCCAGAGACCCCAGCTGACAGTTCCTCTGCAGAGGGACTGCCACAGCACCACTGCCTATGCAGCACCCAGAGCATCCAGGACCTGGCTGGTGCTGAGCATCCCACGACACGACATGAGAGGTAACAGAGAATAAGGATGCTGACAGAGAGGCTGAGGAGGTATTGAGTGTTTCTGGCTGTCAGCAAGTGTCTGAGGCCTGAGCTGTTGGGCCATGACACTTCAAACACCTACAGCAGGCAAGGTCAGCCTTGCTGCAAACCCTCCTGACCCCACTGGGCATGAAGCATCCCTGGCTGAAAGTCTGGCAACAGGCACCAGGAAGAGATGAGAGTTACAGCTGCCGTCAAGTGCCAGGGATGCTCTTTCTCCCCCACTTTCACTTCACTGGGGTCTTCAGTTTTGAACTGTTTTCCATTTTATTTTAGAATTAGGGTTTAATGGGTTTGGGGGAGGTAGAGAAGGTTGTGGGTTTATTGGCTTGTGGGTTTTCTTGTTTGTTTTTCCTTAAACTGACTTACCTAAGTGACTTTTGATGCAGTAATGAATTCAAGATGATCCCTTAACTTATTAAAACCATCATCTCATTCACTGCCCAGTGCTTCCATCAATTGCACAACACCCAGGCAAGATTATCAAAGGGCACTCGGGCACTCCTCAGGTAGGCAAAATTCACATGTGATTTGCAGAAGCAAATGAAGGCAGAGTGAAGCCACACGGAAGGAGGGAGAACAATAAACAGAAGGAAGTGAAGAAAATACTGGCAGGGAGCAGGGAGAAGGAGATTCCCCATAGATAAGGCAGGGGAAGAAAGGCAATAACAGAGTGCTGACAGACTCTTTTACTGGCTAGCACAGCTTCTTGGCAAGCTCCTGAGCGAGACCATACAAAGGCACTGCTACTTGTTTGCTTCTCCCACCAGGCCTGGTAGAGGAGAGAGAATTTTTCAGTGCTGGCAGAGTTGAAACCATCCTCTCTGCAGGATGCAAAAGTGACTGCTGGAGCTGCTAACTTTTTCAGATGTGAGAAAAAGATCCCTGGGAGTCCTCTCTTGGGCTGCTTTGCCCATATAGTCTTTTCCACCCTGAGCACCACGGAAATAAACACTCTCTGTCCCTGATGGCACAGTTAACGGCAGCACAGCTCGTTTCTAAAACAAACCCTTCAACAGGCCCCAGAAGGATCTGGGGACAGGAGAGCTGCAATATCCTACAGGAGACACACAGCTCAACCCTCTCTTGTGTACTATCCAATTCTTCCTACTATTTTTACCGCTACTAGAGTTAGGAAAACATTTCACTGGGGGTTTATCATTCCACTACCAAAATTATAAACTATTTAGACCAGTCAGGGTTTGCTCTCAGCCTTCCAGGCACCATCAGGATTCTCCTCTCTGCAGCAGGAGCTCTTGTGACTCGTGGAGCAGCACCATAGCTGGCATTTCATTTGTACTTCCACTCACTGCACTCCCCAAGGCTGCCCCACCGAGAGCAAGGCACGAGCTGCAGGAGGGCAGCCAGCCTGGCTGCTGCTTCTTTAAGGCTATTAGCTGCTGGAGGCTATCACTGCCAAGACCAGCTGAAAAGACACAGGAAGAGAGCCATCTTGGCATGGTCCTCCCAGGGATGGAATAAAGAAGGCTGAGCTCATCAGCCAGTGAGAAGGATAAAGCAGAACTGGCTGTGGAGAGCACACCCTGAAGCAACGGAGCTGCCTCTGCCTCTGGCATGCATCTCGCTTCAGCTAGGGCAATGCTGCAGAGGGAAGAGGAGGAGAACAAGGAGCTAAGGCCAAATGCATGGGCAACCATCTCTGCTAGTGCCAGGATGCCCCTTGTTGAGCTCCTGCACTCACTGGGGTCCTGTCAGGGAAGGGAAGCCTCACCTCTTAAGCACAGTCTATTATTATTTATAGGTAAGACGATTAAGAGCCCTTAGCGACTGTGGCACCTCCAAGACAGCACTTAAAGATTTCTTAAAGATTTCACCCTGCTCTACAATAATCTTTGATTAGCCACTAATTCAGCAGCAGAGTGCCTGTGTATTCAGGGTCTGCAGGAGCTGCATTTGGAGAGCCGTGATCAGCATAGAGTTTAAGGGGAAAACCACAGAAGACTGCCACAACTCAGTCCAGAGAGATGTGCTGTGAACAGGGCAGACAAAGGGACACCCTGGGCTGCAGCCAGCAGTAGGTGTCCGCTCAGAGCCCCAGTGCTGAAGGTGATGGGAAGCATCACAGCCTACCTACAACCCTCCAAACACATGCCTACAACCCTCCGAACACTACTGCCTCCTTTGTCCCCACACTAGTCTCACTACAGTCTCACGCTTTGTTTGTTTCTGGCTTAACCAAGGTTTCTGATAGCATCAGGAACAAGAGGCTGAAAGCCTGCCATATCTACTTAACTCCTGACAGACTGGCTGCATAGATATGTAAAAGGCAACAGCAAGGCAGGAGGCTCAGGTCTTTGCTTCCTTTTCAGAACTTAACCAGCCTCATGCAAAACTACCACTCTGATCAGAGCACCTGCAGCACTCCAGACAGCACTGAGAGCTGCACAGACTTGGCAGAACTTTCCTACATCCTTCACATGGACATTTTGTTCAGACTGAAGCCTTATCCTCACTTGTCAGAGAGTGTCCTCCAGAGAGCTGGCCCCAGAGGCAGCAGACAGCAAGTAGCATGGACTGAAGCTGCATGCAGCTGGGACCCAAGAGTCAGCCCAGGCTGCCACATCAACCAACACAGCTACATCCCTCCTCCAGGTGGGTTTATGTTAACTGGCTGAACAGAACTAAACACATCCACTGCCACTGTCTGGAGACCCGAGAACTTCCAGCATGAGCAGAAGCATCTCTGGACAGTGGGCTTGTGAGGGGAAGTAAGGCATATTCAGTGCAGACAGAAAAGCAGGGCTGATGGAGGAGTCTCTGACAGTGGCTTTGCTGACAGTGGCTTTGTTTGGGGTTTTCTGGTTTTAAGATTTTAGTATCTTTCCAAGGGGTGAACATATTCAGGAATTTTCATTTAAAAAGCAACACTGTTGAGGAAGACTGACACTTCTTTCCTCCTAAGAGCTAAAGGAGACAAACTTAATTGAGGTTTCTGGACTTGCCTTATGGAATGTCAGGCAGAGAGGTCTGGTCCTGGTAAAAGGCAGTGGGTAACACTGATCAGAAGTTCCTTACAGAAGCTTCTGCTCTCTGTCCTGCCCAGCTCAGGGCAGCTAGACCCTCTTTCATCTGTATATTCAATTCAGAAAACAAAGGGAAGCACAAGCTGAGTTCTGACATTACCATCTATGATCAGACCATTAGGATTTTCACTTCTAAAATGCCTTTTACACAGAACAACTTCTCAGGGTACACAAGTCAAGTTTCCTTCTTGATAACCAGTTCCATCTGTGAATGGAAATCGAAGCTGGTGGGTGGCTAAGAGTGATCAGAAACTTCTGGGGGTTAGTTTTCTTCATGGAGTATTCCAGTAGGTGAGACAAAAATCATTTAGGATTCTTTTTGGGCAAAATGAGCTGCTGTTGCATTGACCATATTAAAGGTGGAGACAGCAGAAAAGGCAGAGCTGTTCATCAGCCTAGACATCTGAGACTTCTTACAAAGAAGTGGGAGACAGAGAAGGAATCTGACAATCCAGCCAGAGGTTCAATGTTCCTTTAGGCCCTGATGGCTTGGTTAACGACTGACCATCATGAACTTCTAATGGACCATCCCAACTGGCCCTCTTGGGACTTTTGTTTTCCTAACTCCTCCCTTCCCAAGCTAATAAATAAAGAGCTTAAAAACAAAGGAGGCAGACTCTTAGTTATGCTAATTTCCCCTCCCTGGCTATTTGGATGGTAACCCTGAGTGTGATAAACATTTAAGATAAGCTGCAGGAGCTCCCAGAATACAAAGCCACCAGTCCCCAGAATGCATAGACTGGACCATGCTCTGCATATGCTAAGGGCAAGTCACCCCAAGGTCAGTCAAAGAAGTACTTCAGGAGATGCACAAGAAGCTTTAAAAGAAGGTGTGGAGCAGCATTTCTATCTCCACAAACCAAGAAAGAGAAGCTCACTTATCTATTCTGCAAGCAGAGGGGCTAAGCACCCCTAATACTCTGTGAAGGAGACTAATTTGGGATAAAATAAAAAAGAATTAGCGTAGAGTGGAACAGTTCAGCAAAACAGCAGTTTCATATAGCACATACAGGACTCACACACTCATTGCCCTGCTCACTCTTCTGGCACAGCTCAGAGGACCTGGAGCACACAGCAGAAGGGCTGCAGCTCAGCTCCTACTCCTGCCCTGCAGCTGCCAACGTCACCAACTCTCAAAAACAAAGATCCCCAGAAGAAAAAAGATTCCATTGAACTGGAGTCAGCACAGAAGCGTGCCCCCAACACTTGATTAACCAGAGAGCAGAAGAGGTCACCAAGTCCTGCACAAGGAGGAGGACACTGTTTAGGAAGATCTTGGTAGCTGTTACCTGCTTTGGGGGTTTCATGCAGGATGGAAAAGGCACAAAGGAGGGGCTTCAACAGAAAGAAAAGGGATGCTTCCTCCCACCATCGTGGCCAAAGAAACCAGTGCCTGGTGGTGGTGAGCCTCTGATGGCAGGCAGGGGTGCTGCTCACCTGGTTCCATCCTGAGCGCTGCAGTTGACATCTGCACCGTACTCGAGGAGATGCCGCACGATGCTCAGCCAGCCCCTGGCACAGGCCTCATGCAAGGCACAGTAACCTGCGTTGTCACGATGATTCACATCACACACCTTGTTTTCCAGACAATATAGAACCACTTCCTGGAAAGAGGAAGAAAGAACAGATAGATTGAGTTATTATTTCTTGCTGTGGGGATGCACAGATTTCTCTTCTTGAAGGAAAAGGCAGAGGTTGGAGGGAGAAAACAAAATCCCTACAATATGCCTAAGTTACCCTCTCTGAGAGGGGTCAGCCAAAAGGAAAAGAGAAGAGGGAGCTGTTGAAAGCTGTGTTTATTCAGGAGACACAGTGGAGACCACGACTTCCCACAGCAGACTAGCTCCTGCTAGGCAGCATCCAGTGCTCCATGCCCCACAGGGACCTTCCCACAGCCTCCCAACGTCAGGAATCGCTGCAGAGGGGGGACATGCACCTTTCACAGACAGAATGCACAGCTTTCCACTTCTCAAAACTTCCACACAGCTAGCACGAATGTTTTTACTCTTACCTCTGCATTTTTGAGCAGAAAATTCTGCAAGCACAACAGCAGCAGAGCTGCTTTTAGAAAGACAAAGCGCGTGACTGGGAACAAAACACATTTAAGACACACAAAGGACAGTCAGCTGTAGGCAAACGGTAAAAAAAAGTCCAGCTCTAGGAAGATCAGGGAAATCCCATTTTCACCCACTCTGGTTTTCTGCATGCAGAACTAAAGCCAGGCACCAGGAACCAACGAGGAGCCCAGCGCGTGGTAAGCCATCTGAACGGAACACAGTTCATCTTACAGTCAAATCCACCACAGTCCAGAGCCTAGGCCAGGCTCAGCTCTAGGCTGCTGTGAGGCCTTGAAGCAGTGACTGCTCCATCACTCAACCAGAACACCAGGATGGTGTGAGTCTCCCTCAATTTGTGTCAGATGCAAAAGAACAAAAAAAACCCTCAAACCCAAGAGATGTCTGAGTGATGCTGTCTGTACAAACTAGCCTCTGCATTCACACGTTAGTGGCAAGCAATGGCTTGCATTTTCTCTTCTCAAAGGCTGAGCAACATCCTTGCAGAGCCAGATCCAGTGCAGACACAGAGAGGGTTTGCTTGGCCAAAAGACGATGAGGAAACAAGTGCCAGGTGGGATGTGTTCACTCTTCCCATTTCCAAATCTAGTGGAAAGCCCACAGTAATGTGTGCTGCCAGTGGACCTGACCCCAGAGCTGGTATCCAGGAGACAGCACGAAGCTGCTCTTTTAGCAGGCCCTCACTAACCAGACTAGAGCAGGGAGCTAATGAGCTGCCCATCCCAGGCAGCAGAGCATCCCGGGACCAGGCAGCCCACCTCTAACATGGATGCACCCAGGGATTAACCTGGGATCCCCACAGCCCTACCTCTCACCACTCAGGGGTTCTTCATCTTCCTGCTAATAACCAGCCCCCAAATCAACCCAGGACAGATGCTCTTTACCCTGCACTCACTGAAGATCCACAAGGAAGGTTTGTGCAAAATTATACCCTGGAGATGGGAATTTTCCTTCAAAACCAGACCACCCTGCCAGGCAATTAGCAGATGGCTATAGGTAGCAGGAGCAGCTGCCATATTCAGCTCCACTTTTAGCAGGCAGTTACCATTTAAAATAGATTCTGCAACTCAAAATAAGAGACCTTTCATCTATTTCTGTAAGAAGGAAAGGCTCATCCTAGGGTGGAATACCTGCTGCTGGAGGAAAAGGCTAATTCTGTCAGGCAATTCTGTCTTAAGAGGCTATAAGAAGAATGTCATTAACCACAAAATGTAACCATAAAGACCATAAAACTCTACATTGTTAATTAATTAAATGCCTCATTAACTTTTTTTAATATGATTTATTCCATTTACAAAAAAATTAGCCATCACTGCTGAACACAGAACACGTGGGGCCACAAACACACTTTTGGTGTCAGAAGCATCTCTCACTGATGCTAGAGAAAGGCTGTGAAAGTGCCACAGGGAAATTCAGCATCTGTTCAGCTGCTCTGTTTAAACCAGCAACCTGAAAATCACCTGCAGCTAACCCAGAGTCAAGCTAGCAGGTCCCCAGCCAAGACCTGTGCCACTGCTGCTTCTGCTGCCCACAGTTTGTTACCAAACTGCAATCAGCAACATTAAAAGGTGTACACAAGTATGTGTGCTCCATCCTCACCTACAGAGAGATGTCCTGTGCTCTGCAGCAGCTCCTGCTGCAAGGGAAGAGGTCAGCATCCTGCCCTGGGCACACCTCCTCTCCAAGCACAGCCCCTGGGTGAGGCACTGAAAGGTGAGCACCAACGTGCCAAACCCTACAAGTGATGCTTGCTCCCAGACAGGGTGCAGGAGCCCTAGGGAAGCTGATGCTCAGGAGCTCCTGCTCCTTTGCCACCAGGGACCCAGGGCTGGTCTCATGTGAACCCTCTCCCCCTGCCTGGATAAGCCCTGTCTCCATGACTGTTTAAACCCCCTGAAAACAAACAGCATCTTTCCCCCACTCCTATCACACACTACACATGCCTCCAGTTTCACTGCCTTCCCAAGTTCCCCACAGAACTTTCCAAGTCCAGACACACACCAAAAAGCAACAAGCAGCACAAAGGCAGCCAGTGTCTCCTCTCCATCAAACTCACTACACAAGCCTTTAATGATTCTTTTTTCCCCAAAAGACTTTGCATTCCCTATAATTCCTCTTCACAAAAAGTAAATTACAGTTCTAAGGCTACTATTATCTCAAGTCATTTGTTTCAAATGGGGAAAGCAGAATGGATTTCAGAGCATCCCTACACTAGCATGGGCTGCTAACACCCTGAAGAAGCAAAGCCTGGTGCAAGGGTGGGTCCAGAAGTGATACATACAGCTCACCAGCACTGCTGCCTGGCTCTAGGCCTGGGGTGGGATCTCTGCACAGCCCCAGGGCATCCCTGCTGCAAAGGCAGGCAGGCAGGCTGCCAAGGGCAGGCACAAGCTCACCCAGTCTCAGGCAGAGCTGTTGGTGATGCTCTGCCCCACACAACATCTCTGCTGCTGCCAGGGCTCACTGGTGCCTCACAGTGCCAGCCACTTCCAGATCAGAGTCCTGCATCAGCTCTCAGTGTCCCTTTGCAAGCTGGTCTACCTCCCCTGTCACCAAGCCAGCAAGAGGCCACATGCTGCCCACTGCCACCACAACAGCTAGGAGAAGACCTCATGTGTCCCTGAACATCCAGCACTCCCACTGAGGCATCAGCCCCAGTCACTGCACTGCAGCCATCAAAGGCTGCTGCCCTGCCAACAGGGACAGCAGAAAACAGACCTGTGCAGCTGCCACAGGTCACAGAGCAGCAAATCACCTTGACCCATCAAGATCTGTTTTATTTTAAATAGAGGAATTTGTAACTTCTTGACCATTCTAATTTTTCTGGAGACAGGAAATTCAGCTTCCTACTAACTGCAGTAGTCTGATCACTAGCAAAGCCCACCAGAGCTACAGAGCTTCCACAGCTGAACAAACTACCACAGCTCAGCACAGGCCAAATGAGCCTGGACAGTGCAGCTCAGCCTCCCACCACCCCAAGCCTTGAAAGGCACAGATGATGCCAGAGCCCAGGAGCACAGAGCAGGCTTCCCCCCCTGCCCCACGCTCCAGCAACAGGAGGATCCACTGCTGCACTGTCAATGCCAGACAAACAACCAAGTTAAACAACTGGAATATTTAAGCCTGTACAAAAGTGGTGCTCCTTGAGCTTTTGGGTGAATTCAAGACAGAAAATCAAAATCTCCAATCAGCTGATAATGGGAAAGCAGGAAATGAAATCTTTTAAATGATGAAGGTGAGCACAGCAGTGTTGAAACAGCCACTTCTCACCTCTTACCTAGAGCTGAAGTGCCCTGGGTTAGAAGAAGTCTTTGTCTAGGCTAACCAAAACCCTTCCAAAAAACCCTGCTTTCCAGAGCTAGAGAAGGTCTCTCTCTCCACACAAAACTCTCCAGCCACAGAAAGGGCATTCTGAGGTTTCAACAAATCCCTGAGGCTGGGCAGGTCTGACCCAGGCCCTGGCTGGTGCCATCTTCCAGCACGAGTTTCAAGCCCAGCTCTGAGGTGCAAGCAGTCCCTTCACCACCAAGGTGAACCCTGCAGCTGCAGCAAGGGCAGAGTCTCTGCAATGAAACACCTCTTTGCAAGAGCTGGAGTTGGGCAGCAACGACTCTCATACCTACACGTCCATATTTCCCCAATAAAACCATGCTTCAAAACAGCAGAGCCAGGGGATTCATCAGTTTCTGATTTTGGTAGCCACAGGAGGGCTGTTTCATGAGACAACATCATTCCAGCTACACCAAGTAGCTCCGGACTCTGAGCATAAAGCATGCAGAGCACTCCTAGCATGCATCTGATCATGCAAGAGGACACTCCAAGTGCTACATCCTGTGTCACATACCAGATAATCCTTGGAGAACAGCACAAGAAAGAACACCCTTCCCCTAAACTACATGCTCTTCACAACTAACAAAAGCAAAACCTGTACAGCTCATTACAGATCACTAAAAGACTACTTGAAAAAAAAAGAGCAAAAAAAACCTCCCAAACCCCAAAACCAAAGACATTCATCCTGTTTGCAGATGGCTTCTATTGAAACAGAAGTGAGGGTTACCAGTAAAACATTACTCTTTGCTCCAGGATGCTGCACAACCTGTGTCCCACTCAGCCACCCCCAACCAGCTGACCCAAGAGCTGTGGGGACCCACTCCTGCTCAGCCTGCGCCCAGACCCCACACAGCACCTGGGGGGAGGCCAATGTATTTCAACAGCCAAACTCAAAGCTGCTGCTTCACAAACTTCCATCTACAGAACAGGGCGAGGGTTTCAAGCTCTGACACAACCCCCATGGCCCCCAGGGCACTGCGGGACCCTTACCTCGTACCCCAGGCGTGCTGCCCGCTGCAGCAGCGTCTCCCCTGCGTTCTTATTGACAATCAGCCTCCGTGCTTCAGGCGGCATGGGTCTGCTCGGGGTGGTCTCCTGAGGGGAGCTTGCCACTGGCAGCTGTGTCAGCTGTGGGGCAGGCAGCAAGGAGGGAGCCTGCTGCAGGCGATCATACAGCTTCTGCTCGTAGGGCTTGGCTGGCGAGGAGTCGCAGTCCGAGAGAGGCTCAGGTCGCTTCCGGACCTTCCTCGTTAGCATGACCTGTCAATACAGGTTTTTAGCCTCATTTTTTACAATTCAGCTATGAGATTACATTTTTCCAGCCAAGAATTACACTTTTCTACTCACATTTGGATTTTTAAGCAAGACTCACTACAGCTTTGAAGCCCAAGAAGCCTCACCCCCTGCAACAGTGCCTGTAACTCAGGCTAAGGAAAGCAGACACCAAACGTGCAAAGCATCCACATACAAACGTGAGTGCAACCTCCACTACCCTGCATGCATGACAGCATGTTAGTTTTAAGCAGGACGGCTCTGGTGGACAATTAAGTCTAAATAAAGATACCTTATCTTCAGGATTTTCGATATCTGTGGTGTCATCCCCTGTCAGAGATGACCTCCTTCTCCTCTCCTGCAGTGCCAAGTGTTTTGTTTTACACTGTCGTTTCCCTGATGGCTTCTCACACTCGCTGTATTTCTGCAGCAGAGATGCATGTTGGAAATCCTCCTCCTCGTCTGTGTACAGCCCATCTGTCTTCCGGCTTTCTTTAATTTTCTGCTGTTTGGCAGCCAACCTGGAGGCTGGAGTACAGCTTGGCTGAGCCTGCCTTTTGCTGTTTGCATTGCTGGATGAAAGGCTCTTCATGTGCGGAGACACTGGGAATACAGGCAAGCCTGAATGGGAAGGAAAGGCATTACAGGCTGCATGGTGTGTTAAAAGGAAAACACCTTGCTAGCACTTAATACAACTCCTCTGCTGCTTCAGAGAGCTCCCAATTACATTTTCAAGTCATTAGTATTTGGAGCAGTCCACATTCACACTCTAGAGCAGCATCCTGCCAGCTCAGCACCGGGCTCCGTCTCCCCAGGCTCCGGCAGGGATCGTTGCCCGGAGCGCCCCGTGCCAGGAGCTCTGCACTGTGCCAGCACGGCACTGCCGCAGCCACCGCCGCGGCCACCACCTCCTTCCCTGCAGCTGCTCCATCTGACGGGGAACCAACTCCTCCAGCAGCCTCTGCCCTGCTGGCTTTGTCCACCTTTGCCAGGGCTGCTTGGAGGGCACATAGAGGGATGGAAGGGGAGGGGGGGAAAGCAAGAGAGGCAGATGTGTGGAGGAGGTCTTGATGGGACAGCACAAGGGGAACGTTGAGCTTAGCCCTAAGGCAGCAATAAGACATGCAACATCTCCTTGGCAGCATTTTTACTTCCAACTAAAACGAAGAGAAGAAAGGCTACTCGAGGAGCCCTCCTTACAGAGGTCCTGTGCAAACTCTCTACCACAAAGTGGAGGGCTTTTTACAGGAGAAGCAATTGCCTGTGCCTTCCCAAGGAGCCCAGCCATTCTGGGGGACCAGACATCCCTGAGACATGCTCTGCCACCCGTGGCAGGATACTGGCAGGGCTGCGTTTTCTCTAGGGGTTAGCTCCAACAAGCTACATTCCACAATCTGGGCCACATGCAAAAAGCATGGTTACCTTTTTTCCTCTGGAGCACAAGCAGCTTTACAACAAAACAAGGACAGGAAAGATGACTTTTTATAGCCTGATTTTCCCTTGGGAAGGGAATTCAGGTGACCTCAGAACCAACTCCTTTGCAGAAAAATTAATGGTTGCTGGAAAGGAAGGGACACTTCAACCAAACAATACCACACCACTGAGGGAAGATGTGGAAAAAGCCCTGAGCACTTGAAAGAAGCTCCCTTGCTCCAAAAAGTCTCTGGATTGATGCTACATTCAGAACAGAAGAGATGGTAGAAGCAAACAAGGCAGCTGCTCAGAGAGGAGACCTTTATTTAAAGAGACTCAATCCAGAGCCAGTCAGTAAAAAGGAAAACAAGATCTAGAATCCTCTAGGTGGGCACCTTCACAATTTTGCCTTCAATAGATCTGTGAAAGCAACTTGCAGCAGGCTTTCCAGATTAAAGATGAAAACAGGAATCCCTCAGCTCTTTCAAGCCTCTTTCTAGAAGATGCATACCAAGTTTGCCAAGCAGATGTCAGGAATTCACAGGACACACCACGTGCAGATTGTTCAGCAAGCACCCAGTAAGTTTTGTAGGCTTTGCAATCCTGAGGGAAGGTGCCCCGTTGCAGGCTGAGCCTACGGGTGCAAGGCTGTCCTTCCAACTCTGCAGACAGCATAAAGCACTGAGTGTTTCATTCTCCTCTTCCCAACTAACCTAACTGGAGTAGCACGTGAAAAGCCCAATTCCAAGACAGAGATATCATCATTATCTCTTAATCACTTAGTAAAAAATTCTGAAGATGGAAAGCAGCAACGCTGAGATCTGGTGAGTGCAAAAGGAAGTAAGAAACTGCTGCATGAAGGAAAACTAGAATAGAAAGGAAAAAAATACAAGTCACAGGTCCGGAGGACAGAAATACCAAAAGGATGGAGGAAAACGCACAGGAAGGGAAGTCTCTCTCCAAGAACTGCAGGCTTTCCCAGGCAGGGACACCAAGGCATTCAAAGTAGTTTATTCACCACAAAAACGTGTACTCCAGCCTGCAGGCTCCACATAAGCTCTGTGCTCCCCTCTGACCCTGAAGAGTGGCAGCAGCAGGCACCACATCAACTGGCTGCTGTAGCCAAGAGGCGGAAAGCAGCAACGCTGTGCCCAGGAGCTTGGAATCAGCAATAGTGCAAGAGGTAAACACCATCCAGAAAAAGCCAAGCATCACCTTGAGAAATGCAAGACACACGAGCAGAAAGAGGCAAGTGATTAACCCTGGAATCCCACCCCATCTTTCTGACTAACACATACATGAAGGCAGAAGAAAAACAAGAGTGGGCAGGAATATCCCGAAATACCCATGACAAAAAAACCAAACCCCAACACCTAAACCAAAAACCCAAAAAAAAAACCCAGGCCCCTGAGTGATGTGGGCTGTGGTGAGTGACTCAGAGCAGGACCTGCCTCCCTTCCCACAGGACAGGCTGCAGAGAGGTCCACATGGAAAAGCAGCTGCTGCCCCACCACCTGAACGCTTGCTTGTTCAGCTCCCACTCTGGCAGCTGCCTCCCCCCTGCCTGCCAAGCCGGTGGCCACTGTGCTGCTGGCAACACGAGGCAGCTCTGAGGGACAGGCAACAGCTTTCCCACTGGGAAAGACCCTCCCAGCTCCTCTCCTTGGGGTTTTTGTTTCCACGTGTCCCAGGTTTTCTCCCAGAGCCAGATGAGCAGCTGCAGCTCCTTGGGGAACTGTCAGAAGAGCTGGTTACTGTACTGTCAGCAGTGCTGGGAGGTTACTGCTCAGCTGGGAGCCCAGCAGGGACTGTGGCTTCTGCCTTGGCCTCGGGTCCAGACAAGCAGCACCATGCCCTGAGGCTGCAGGCATCCCCACACTCATGGACCTGCTGCATCCTGGAGAGCCAGCCCAGGCAACTGTCACCTCATCAGCAGGATGAGGCAGGGCCCTGAAATTGTTTCAGGCAAGCCACATCCTGGCTGTTGTGTTACTGACCCACAAGTGAGGGTGCAAGGAGGCAACAGCTGGAAGAGTAACCAGGGAAACATTTCCAGTTGGTCACCCAGCCAGCAAGCACTGAGAGGGGGACAGAGAAGTGACAGCCAGGTGGCAATGTGCAGTCTAACAATGACACCTCCCACACTAAAATGCTGGGTTGGACACAATGCTGCAACAAGGCCAGAAGTCAGCACCCTGCATCCTTCCGGAGATCTGCAGGCACAGGCAGCAAATCATCCTGCTGTTAGACTAAGGCTTCAGGGGCAGACCTCTGCTTCCTGAGATACAGGCAGTGCCTGGGCACTGCAACAGAGCAAAAAATAGAGCTGCAGGCAGCAGGCTAGTGTTGACAGTCTCTGCTTGTCTAAGGAAGCATGAGCACTGGTCCCGGGCAAGGAGGACAAGCTGGAAGTCTCCATCCCCGCACGACTGTCGTGCAGGAGATGTTCTGTCACACAACAGGGAAAATGTCTTTGTCCTGGTGAACTAAGAGAAGAAGATTCAAAGGTATACACCTCAACAGGGCTGAAGAAGCATCAGCCAAGTGATCTGAAGGATCTCCAGTGTCTCTGCACAATGAATGGTGATGCATAACAGAGCCAGGCTTATGGTTTTGCAACTGCTTCCAAAACCAAGAGTATTTTCATAGCCATGGGGCAATTGAATCTGAATTGACTTTGGGAAAGGCACACAAATCAGGAACCACCTCTTCTTTCCTCAGCCCTGTCCCTGCCACAGGAGGCACTGCAGAGGGAAAGCTAGAGCTTCCTTACACAATGCAGCTTCTTGTTAGAGACCCTCCTTTAATCTCCACAAGGTATCTCCTTCTGAAAGTACAAAGGGGAGCAGGTGATGGGCAGGGATCTTTGAGCTGACACCATGCTCACCAAGGCAGCACTTAAACCAAGGGACTAAGAGTCAAAGCTCCTTTTAAACTAAGTTTTGATCTCCTCCTCCACAAATCCCTTTGGAGAATCTTCCCCATCAATAAGCATCAAAGTTTGGGGGTTTCTGCCCTCAGATAATCCTACTGAGGGGAAAAATGGGTGAGAAGACTCAGGACAGAAGGGAAGCCAATACTTTTGTCTGTGACTGTTTCAGAGATGCTGCCAGCAAAACTCTAACCAATGCAGGATGACCTGGAGATGGTCCTTTCTATGGTATGGGACAAGAGGATCCACCCTCCTCATGCTTCTGTCTTTTGAGGGAATCTCAGCTAAAGGACAGGTTGGGCCAGCTGGAGGGTGAGTGTCTGCCAGCTGGATGAAGCTCTCAGGTCTGAGAAGGAGCTCAGAAGTGCAACTCAGAGCTCCCCCTCCCAGAAACAGCCTTCCCTCAAAAGCAGGCAGAGGACTTGGGAGGGTAAGAGGAGGAGAGGAATGAAGGGAAGTATTCCCAACCTGCTACCTCATAAGCCAGAAGAGGAGACAAGGGCTCCCTGCTGTGCCCAAAGGAGATGGGAATATATGGAGGGGATTGGCCAGGTGCACTGTGTGCTGTCATTGCCCACCAGTCCTCCGTGCAAGCCAGGGCAGCAAACACCACAGGCAAGGGGAAAAAGGCAGCAGAGCAGACAGAGCAAAGTGCCCAGGGGCTGAGGACAGCCAGGACAGCAGAGTGACCTTTCTGTCCAAAGGAAAATTTGGCAGATTGCCTCCACAGGCTCTGCCCCAGGATAGGAAAAGGGGGAGAGGATGGGGAAAAGGAAGAAGCAGAGAGACAGGGAAAGAAGCAGACAGAAAAAAGTCAAGGAAAGCTAATGTTGCTTTGAGGAAGTGACCCCTCAGGAGAGAGCAGCTGGGAAGATCTCTGCCAAGGGGCCAGGGAGTGGGGCCACAGGGGTTTACAGGACATGCCCAGGATGGACCAGCAAGGCATCCTCTCTCAGATGGAGAAGCTTTGTCCTTGAGCATATACCCTGGGAAAGGCATGGGCACCCAGCAGTGCTGAGGGTGCTGGAGGTGTTGGGTTCCCAAGATCAAGAATTGCTAGCTGTGCTGACACTGTTTGAGAGGGTCACAGCCCCTCAAATCCTACACATGGTTAAACACTCTAACATCTACTAGCAGCCTGTTTGCTCCCTCCCTCACCCAGAAGCATGCCTGCACCACAATCCCCCCCCCAGCTCTCCTCTAGAGTCATAAACTTCATCTTCACCTTATCTATGAAGGAGAATGTAAAGCCAAAACACACATGCACAAACACACAGTTACACACACATACACAAACACGTTTTCTTGTCTGCCCAGTATCAGCTACAGAGCAATTCTTAAAGAGCAGGTGTCAGTCCTTACACAAATGGACCTCTACAGAAATAGACATATCATTTAAAGAAAACAACAAAAACAGAAGAAGAAACCCCCAGAAAGCTCTCAGAGCTCCTGACCATCGCTGGCAGCACACATCACTGCAAATGCTAGAGCCAGATGCTTTCCCTAGGAGTCTCTGCATACCTTGTTCATTGTCACTTGTTCTGAGGGACTCTTCAGACCAACTTCTATTGCTTTTGGCCTCTGACCTTTTCTTGGTGTGCCTTTCTTCTGTGAAGTCTTTGACCTTTGCAGTGGCCTCTGGCTGAACAGCCTCAGCTAAATCTTTCCTGCTTTGCCGGCCCAACTTGCCGGACGGGGATCTCTCTGGTGACACCTGCTGCTCCCATAGTTCCCTAAGATGCTGCAGGTGACGCTGCTTTTTGGGATGGAGCCCTGTTAATTCAATGCACACCTTCAGGTTGGTCACCTCATTACAACTGGGCTCTTCTAAGTGGTTAGAGGAATTGTTTGTCATTTCCCTCTCAGGCCAGTCATCTAATGGAAAAATAACTAAAAATTAATCAAAAAGCCCCCTCAACTTAAAACAAAAGCTACATTTCACCTTAGGGGCATATAGTCTCAGCTTTAGCACCACACTATGCATTTCAAAGGTTTGCTCATTAAGGGTTAACATGCACTACAGGAACTTGCACTGCTGTGGCTACAGTGTCCAAGGACTATTGCTTTACCCTTACACACCACATTTCTGATATATACCTATACACATATATATACATACACATATATATACATGTATCTAATTAAGTGAAATGACAGTGCTCACATTAGTAACTAGCAAGTTCAAAAATGGAAAGACATTAAGGCAAAGGCAAAGGGACATTCCTTGCACAAGATATTCCTTGAGAGGCTAAAGCAAAGTGCTGCCTTACCTTTGGAGCTCTTCTTCTTTTTTGCTTTTGATACCAGCTCATCCTGCAGCTCCTCCACAAAGCTTTCATTTTGGCTGCCATTACTTTGCACTCTCTCACCAGAGTGCTTACGCTTCCTGTCCAGACGTGGACATGGACACTGTCCAAGATCTTCTGCTGGATGGTCTTCCTCTTTCTCATACAGAGAATGTCTCTCTAAGTAACATTTCTCATTGGAGAGATCTTTTTCCTCTGGAGTTTCAAGAAAGTGACCTTGGCTGTTCTCTGTACTAGTAAAGTTACCTAAAAATAAATAAAACACAAACACCACAAGACCTAATAAATACAAAATAATTAACTGCAAGCAAGCTATGCTCTCTCATCTCTTCAATGCCATCTCCCTCATGACTCACGAGGCATGCAAATGGACACAGAATTGTACTTCAGAACATGCCTCCTCTGCTCAGCCTAATGCAGCATTTTCTCAACAGTGAAGAACAAAACCCCCAAAAGCACAGTACTTGTTTTTACATTAAGTACAATATTCACAATACTTGTATCCATAGAAACATCACAATAAGCTTTTTTAAATAAACATATTTAGATGTGAAAAGCACAAACCCTTTTCAGAAAGCAACCTTGTCCCCCCAAAGCTGTGCTAAGTAATAACCCAATATCCATACTGCAATGAGTCTGTTCTCAGAAATACCTTCTGACTATAATAAAGCATTCCTCATCCTAATTCCTCATCCTTCCCTAACTTCTTGCATCAAATTGCAGACTGATGCAAAAGCACTCATCCCCCCTGGAGCTCTAACTGGGATAGGGAGCAGGCACATGTAGCTGGGAATAGTACCAAGAATAGCTCTGCTATTTTGCAAGAAGCACTACTTGAATCCAAGGTTATAAAAAGGCTTCCTCACTTCCAGCAAGCAGTCACTGCTCACCTCATGGTCCTTCTCACCTCACTTTTTTCAGGAGCATCCCCAGCAGCAGCAAGCCAGTGAGCTTTGAGAAGTTTACTAAAACTGCTCTGACAGATCAGCCATAAGCACACCCGTGTTGCCATGCCTGCCCTTACTTCATGCTCCCCTCTCCAGTACCATTGCCCCAAATTCAGAGAAAGCTTCAGTAACTTCAAATGGATGCTTGACTTAAAATGACACCTCATCATCATCTTTACTCAGCCTCCTCCTCCATACAGCCTGGCCTTCAACTTCTGCTCGTCCCCACTGCCACCTCAGAAGTCGCTACCCTTGCAGCCCCCTCTCCCCTCTGAGACCCAGCACACCCATGTCCAGGCACTGCCAGCCCCTGGGTGCAGCCCAACTCTATCCCACCTTAATCTTGAGAACACCTTGCTGTAGCTCTGTCAACACCCTCTGGTTCCACAACTGGCCTTGAAATACCTGCAGTTAGCAATGGACATCTAAAGGGTTAAAAAACCAAACCCTTCTGTGATTTTTCTTCAGCACGATTTGGAAATGGCTCCAAGCAGCACCCAGGGTTCTGGACATGTCTGCAGGTACCAGAGGACACCTCAGTGTCATTTTTGCACTGCTTGGGAAGCTGCCTGCAGGGCTGCTTTACAGAGCAGCAGAAGATACTTGGCCAAGAAAAATCAAAACAAAGGCTGGCTCCTTGCAGGCGAGTGGCAGGCGCGAGCCGCTCCGCTCCTCTCCGCGAGGCTGTCTGGCCAACACCTGCTCCCTGCAAGACTTTCAAACGCACTTTGTCACACTTCTTCCAGCCAGCAATGCTGACATGTTCCAGAAAACAGGCATCTCAGCTTACCAGGACTGTGCTTCTACACTGCTAGCGTCCCCTCCAACCAGAGTGGATCTGACAACACTTGGTGCCTGCACATCTGGCACGAAGATGCCACCCAACAGCTGTGCCCTGTAACCACACCAACAGCACCGCAGTCCTCTTTCACACAGCACAAGAGAAGCTGGACCAGCCACGTTTGAAGTATCACTTCAGAAATGCTTCTACTGGATTTCATTTTACATTTTTAATGCCATCTGCCATTTCCCCCCCTTTCCTAAGGAAATACCATACTCATATGCTCAGCCTCCCCAAACAGATCAGATAAAGGCACTCTCTGCCACACTCTTGCTGTTCATAGCCTTCGTGTCTCCAGCAGCTACACACTGTGCTTCATGCCATGAGAGTCACTAGATCAGGACAGCTTTCCTGCTCCTAACACTCTCTGGCCTGAGAAAAGGCAGGCACATCCTGACCAATTCCCAGAGAAGCTCTGGCAGGGTCAGAGGAAGTAGCAGACCGTAGGGGCGGGGGTTTGATGGTCTTAATCTTTGGGGCTTGCAGGAAACAGCTAGCTAATTCCAGCCTGCCACCACCAACAGCGAGCCGTTGCAGATTAATTCCTTCTTTCTCTGGAAGAGGACTTGGCATGGGGATGCTCAGTGCTGCTTGCTCCGAGTGTCCATGCTGAGGAATAAACAAGGAGGGAGAGACATTTTCTGTAACCTTGCTAACAGCTCCTCGCTGTCGGTGTTTCTCTAGGGCTCCACGTGCTGAGGAGAGCAGCACACACCTCTTGAAGCTTATCCAAAAAGCCCTCGCTGCCAGTGGCTCTGTGACACCTTTGCCTCTGCTCTCTGGTCACATCCCAAGGAGACCCCTCAGGCAACCAGAGCTACATTTCCTTGGCCACCAAGCCAGAAATCCCTCTGGAGATCGGCTCACTGCACACGTCTGCAATCCGTCCCGCTGGATGCAGTTAAGACCATTAGGGAAGTGACATCTCGGCATGTTAATCTGCATTGTGTAATCAGCCTGCATCATCACGGGAGGACAGTGAAGCCAGGAAGCCATGCAGGACACGTCCTTGTGTAGCTGCTCCGCTGCTGATACTCCCTGCCTCTCCTACAGCTGGATGCTCCATCAAGGAACAAAGGTCAGTGGCTGTTCGGGACACAGCAGAACCCACAGGCTCCAGGCTCTGCACACAGCTTGATGGACACACTGCATGCCCAGAGGTTCCTCCCCTGGGCACAGCGGCCACTGCCTCACGGAGCACAGGCTCTATTAATATTTTACCACCAGATTCCACTCTGTCCTCAAACTGTTTTGCAAGCAATCCCGATCAGACATGACGTCTCCCCAAATTAAGATAGAAATGTCAACATGAGGCACAGCAACACGAGCGTTTCGTGCATGCTCTGCAAGGACAAGAAGAATTTACTTGCTTGGAATCTCCGCTCCGCCCCGCCATGTATCTACAACATCCTTTCCTCCGCCCGAGGAAGAAAACAACAACAAAATACTTGGCATTTTTGTGTCATTATTCAGGGAGTGATGAGGTAGTCAGAAACAGAAGAGGATAAATGCTGAGTTCTCATAGCAACACACCTCTATGAGTAAGGAGATTAAACTCCTGAATGTGTTCCTTCCTGAAGCCTCCAGCATTCACCAGTTTCACACCAGCTGTGAGAACCAGCACCAACAACTCAAATAGCTTCTCACTGTCCTACCCAACTAGAAACAAGGAAGAATTAAGGAGGTGGTTCTTCTCATATAGTTTCTGCCTGAAGCTGTAGTTCCTTAGTGTACAGGTTACAATCTCACAAGAAACAGTTACACACAAAGACACTGCTAAAAAAACTTTCCTTCATTCTTCCATCTTCCTGTTGCTGTCAGTGCTTGAGACCAGACCCTCCCATGTGATGCAAACAAGGAAACCCATTGCTGTTTAAGCTGCATTCTTTTGTTCAAGTAACATGGCAGCTAAAACCAGCCTTTCCTCTTCCCTGAAGCAACCTCTCATTGCCTTCACTTATGCAAGTCACCCTTTACTCATCCGAGGGCAGTAATGACTATCCAAAGACTAGAACTCACTCTTCAGCATGGAGATCACAACAAAAGTAAGAAATTCTGTAAGCCACCTTCAGCATCAGTGCTGAGTATCCCATGGGCTGTAGGGAACCCAGCTGATCTCATTTTTCCTTCAGAGTCCCTCTGCCTGGGAGCTTTCCACATATCTTTCTTTCTGCCCAAGCCTACTATACTGCACAAACAAGCAATCGCCATTCTCCCTGCACAGTTTTTTGTCTTTTCACCCTTTTTTTTGCACTGTGTCCTGTGTCAGGAAGGTAATAACTGACCAGGGCAAAGGACATGTTTACTTTCTCCATCTTTCATTTGTTCAGGTATGCACACAGCCCAGGCAGAAAAGCACTACCCAGAGGGTAGTGGTTAATGGCTCGAAGTGCAGCTGGAGATCAGTGCC
>VWZO01010258.1:79769-93993 GCA_013396975.1 Bucco capensis
TGAGGACAGGCTGAGGGAGCTGGGATTGTTCAGCCTGGAGAAGAGAAGACTTCGGGGGGACCTAATAGTGACTTTCCAGTACTTAAAGGGAACTTATAAGAAGGCTGCAGAGGGCCTGTTTGCAAAGGCCTGCAGGGAAAGGACAAGGGGCAATGGTTTTAAACTGGAGAGTAGTAGATTTAAATTAGACATTAGGAAGAAGTTCCTCACTATGAGGGTGGTGGAACACTGGCCCAGGTTGCCCAGGGAGGTGGTTGAGTTCCCATCCCTGGAGGCATTGCAGGTGAGGCTTGCCAGGGCTCTGGGCAAGCTGCTCTAGTTGGGGATGTCCCTGCCCACTGCAGGGGGTTGGACTAGATGAGCTCCAGAGGTCCCTTCCAACCCAAACCATTCTATGATTTTATGATTGCTATGCAAAGGGAGCCTGGCACCTCACTCCAGCGCTGGAGATCACCTCTAAAGGCTTTGGCACATTACACCATTTACACACAGAAACTGCTTCAACTTCTCCCCCATGACCTCATGCATTAAGATTTGACATACTGGGTTTTAGTCTTCCCAGCTAAGGCTTAAATGGGCAGTGTCTGCCTAGAAAATCAGATGAAGGGGTCCACTCCTGCTCTCCCATCACAAAATTCACAGCCCACAGAATTTGCTCAGTCTCTCACACTCAGCTATGATTTCAGTACCACAGGAAAGCTTTGTTATGACCTGACAGGCGACCATCACATGCCCCTCTCGATGCACATGTCTGTGCCAATAGCTTCAATCACTTGATCTCTGAACAATCCTATGACTCATGACATATGCATCCCATAATTTATCACGTTTGTGCTGTGGCAATGCACAGGAGCAGCACTGCCTCAGCAACCTTTGCAAGTCACCTTGGCAACAAAGCAGCTTCGTGGCTGCTCACAGAACACCCAGCAAAACCCAAACGAGATGGGAGAAAATGAAAGCACTTCTGCTCTACTCCTTAGCTTTAATTGCCCATTAATTAGCTAACACAGCCCTCTCCCTTAAATCAGGCCTTTTTTAATATAGGAACAACACAAAACCCCAAAACAAAGCAAACCCGCATCACTGTTTTTACCTTTCTCCAGAAGGCACTAGGAAGCTTAAGAAGAGCTTGGTACAGAAAAGCCATACACCATCAAGTCAGAGGAAAAGTTCAAGGAATTGCATATTGTGCCTTGGTTCGCTTTCAGAAAAGTCCATACAGATGCTATACAGCTAGGGAAAGGAGCAGGTCCCAGTGCAAGCTAAAAAAAAAGAGTTTCCATCCCATAGGATGCCTCTGTAAGCATCACCTGCCTGTGTTGTTTAGCCTTTTGTTGTTGTTGTCCTTGCACTAGTAGGTGTAGAGGAGCCAAGGGGCTGAGCAGCTGCTAGGGCCCCAAGCAGCTCCTGTGCTCCAGGGCTGCAGCCACATCGAGGCAGCAGGGGAGGAGCTCTGCAAGCCTGCTCTGTGCCATCATCACACTTTCAGTTCTGGTTTTCCTCTTCCCTGCTGACATCAGGCAGGCAAAGTGCTCATGGTGGGGGTGAGACCTAACAGCTCCTTTGCTCCTGAATTCCCCACTCCCAGAGAGGCTCACCACTTTGCTTTCAGCAAGCGCTGGGTGAACACTGCATAAAACGAGGTGAAACAGCTTTTCAGCAACAAGACTGCTTGCAGGAGGCAGAAAAGGAAACAGAAAAGGTTGCAAACCATTAGCTAGTTCCCACTGGAGAGCTTTAAAGCCAAACACACCAACAGCATGGTTAGAAACTGGAGGGAAAGGTAAGTAGCCCAGGCTCTCCCTGGTGACAAACGAAGGAGAACAGGCAGAGCACATCACCCCTTGGCCAGGCACTCAGCAAGAGACACATCAAGACTGCTGGTGGCTCAAGCCACTGCACTGGAAGCGTTCAAGAAGTGTGGAGCTCAGCTTCCCGGTTTATAAGCAGCTATCCCGAGGGGCAGAAGGTGAACCACCATGATAAAGAATTTTTACTGAGACCTGAATCCATACTGGTAAATATTTGCTGATCTACAGACAGGCATTCAGAAGAGGAGCTCCCTCAGCAGAGCAGATCTGTGCTTTTAGGAGTCTAGACATTCAGCCTAACTCTGAAATAACCTGTTAAGTCAGAGCTAATTAGTAGACGAGAGAAACAAACTAACACAAGACTAAACATACTTTCCCTGCATCCAACAGTTATTTAAGTCTCAAACACATTTTAGCCAGCAGGTTCAAGCACCACAGGCCTCACTAAATGACAAATTTGAGGACCTGCTACATCATCAGCCTATAGCAAGGATGGGAGGTTGGGTGTTTCAGCAAACAACACCACTCTAACACTCTTCCTCCCCACAGCCCCTTCAATCAGCATGCCCCACACCCCAGAACAGGCTTCCTCCCCTGTGCCCACTCCTCACCCTGCAGGCCACCATTCCCCATTGCTGCTGCTGCTCTTTATGCTTTCCAGCACACCTAAGGGTGGGATTTAACAGAAGACATGACCAGGACACCCCGAGTCCTCTGAGGGAGGCACACGGGAGGTCACAAGAAGGAGACCTGGGGTTGCAGCCTGCCAAGCTCTAGGCTTCAGCACCTAGAGCACAAAGGCAGCAGTAGCAGTGCCTTCCTTCCCGCAGCTGCCTCAGTATAGCCTGGAGAAGAGAAAGTGCACTCAGCTTCCAGGGCTCTGCCTGCCTCTCCCCACCCTGGTACTTTCTCTCCAGTTCCACAGTTACAGCTTTCCCTTGCTCTTTGCCAGGCTGATTTTTGTTGAGGCTGTTATTTCAGTAACAGCAATACCAAGGTAACTTGATTTAGGTGAGTAACCAAGCAAGTGACCAGCATGTTCTCTGCCAAAAGCATTAACCAAAGACCAGAACCATAATTCAAAGTTATTAAATTGCTTAATGAATCTCCAGCAACAGAAGAGCACATCGAACCACTAAGTCACACACCACATCCACGCACACACCAGTCTGCAGTGTTTCCTCTTGTTTTGCAAGACTTTAAGCGTAGGGTGGAGGGTTTTTTCCTGAGCTGTTAAAAACAAGGTAACAGCAGGAGGAACTGATCCATTCCTTAATTATACAGGCTAAATTACAAAAAAAGGTAAATTGATGGAAGCCACATGCTTACCAAGAGTTAGAAAACAAGTACTTTGTCTCACATACAGTGAAAAATCCCTCAATACCATTTATGTAATTATTTTTAAGTTTACCTTAATTTTAGGACAACATTGCTAGCTGTCCTGGTTTGAGTTATGACCCTAAAATACCCAACAAAGTATTCCATGCCATATACCTTTTACCCAGTAGAAACAGAGAACCTGTCCCTGAAACTCCCACAGCAAACTTGGCCCTTAGGCTCTCTTCCATAGAGCCTCAGACCTAAGCAAGGCAGGTGCAGCATTTAGCTAATTAACAGCCAATAGAAAAAAGAAGAGGTTTGGGCTTCCACCCTCCCTGAAAGTTGAGCACCTGAGCCATCTGGGGTGGTGGGATGGGAACTCTCCTGGTGAGGCTCAGCAGCTCAGCTCTGCTGCTGCCGAACTCTTCTCTGTTCTGCCTTTCATCTCCAGCCAAGTGTTCCTGAACCCAGTTCCAGGATCCAGCCCCTGGGCCTGACTCCTGTCTGTTGCTGAGTCCTTCTGCCACAGGATCAGCTGCATGCACTCCCCTGGCCACTGCAGCAAGAAGTCACCCAGACAAACCAGCTTCTCATCAACTGGAGCTTTACAGCCAGTTTTTATGGGTAAACCAGCCTGATAGATGCCACCCATTCCCTATCATCCTCTGTCATCCATCCTTGCTTTCCCTGAAGGCTGCAACATTGGCATCTCTCAGTGCTACAGCAACTTTAGGAAGCTGAACTCCTTTGCCTCTCCCACCTCCTTTCTGCATGTAAAACAGAACCTTGGACCTCTGCTCTCCATGGTTGATGTGGCATTCCATCCATTAACAGGACACCCCTTCTAAGACAGTAACTTCATTGACAGTTAGCTCCTGAGCAGCAGAAACAACTGTAACCAGTAACTTGCAGACCCCAAAACAAACAGAGAGCAGCAGCCACAGCAGCTCTGTACCCACAGAAGCTGAGGTCAGTGACTTTAACCAGCAGCATCATGAGAGCACAAAGGCTGTGCTGCCTGCGCAGCTTTGCCGCAGGTTGCCGCGGCACAGACACGTACGCGCTCAGAAAGCCATCTGAATGTGCTTACATCTGTCATTGTCATTTTGGTCAGCAATGGCATCTTCCAGAGCGACAGACTTTGGCTTCTTTTCACTGTTTCCTTTCAAGTTTTCCCAGTCTGCCTGGCTGAATCTGCAGACCTCTGAGTCTTTGGTAGCTGTTTGGCCTTCTCTCTCTTTCATCTCCAACTCTGAGAAGCGCATCATTGCACGCTAGAAAGAGAATTGATATGAAAAAGAAAGTCTTGCGATAAAAGTCACTTCATTTACCTTACCTTCTATGAAAGCATTTCCAAAGACAAATCTGCTCCAAACCAAGGTTTGAGATACATAGCTAGGGCAGGAGCTTAACACACCTGACTTGTCAAACAAGTGTTCTAGCATCTATATACACATAGCCACAGAATTCTTTCATATATAAGTCTATATATATATATATAAGATATATATAAACGTATACTGTATATAAAACAAAAACATTCCATTTTGGAGGTAAAAAGAGACAAAAAAAAAAAAGAAGGGGGGAAAAAATACAACACAAAACTGTACAATGAATAGAGACGACCATGGCCCACAAACTTCCCTTTGTGTATTTGGAAATGAAATTTAACTCAAAGGTTTTATGTAAGAGTCTAGTAATAAAAATTTGAAGAACTGACCTCACAGTAAGCAGCAGGTAGACATAAAATACTGTCCTCTTGTAATCCTTCCATCTATGTAATTAAAATGGGCACTCAATGGATCATTTAGATAATTTCATCCATTTTTATAAGCATAAACCAATTTTTTTCTTAACAATGCAAAACAATTTGGCTTAACTCATCCCTTCATTAAAAGTAAAATACCTTAAGGATATTCCTACACAGTATCTGTCATCCCTCAGCATCAACCTCTCCTACACTTTCCTGCCCGTTCGCCTGGCGCAAACGTTGCCTGAGACCCGCTAGTACACAGCTGTGACTCCTCTCCATCCAACGGCACGTCGGGCATACTAATCACTGCTTCTGGGTAGGCTTTGCTAGCTGGCACCAGAGGCCAGCTGAGAATGAAGAGCTACCTCCAGCGCCAAGGTAACATGCATGCCTGTCCTTCTCCCCTCCAGAACTGCGCGAGCATTTCACATGTACATCAACATTTCTATCAGCTCTCTGTAAAGCTCTTTAACGCTTCCTAGCACGTGCATATGTAAAGCCAAACATGCTGTTCTTTATCATCTCCTCAGTCTCACTAACAAACTTACTCAGCTATTTAAAACTCTTCCTGGCAATTATGCCCTAACCAAAAAAATCTCTGCTTTCCCCACCTGTGCTGCTTCGCTCAACTTTAATACTTGACCGCGACTTGCCACAGAGAAACAACAGCGCGGCGGCCATCGGAGCGCATGGACTCACCTGCAAGGCCCGCTGCTCCCGGCTCAGCTGGCTGGAGTCCGCGTACAATTCGGTCGTCACACACTTGAATCGATCACCTACGTAACCGGCAGAGTTTGCAATCCTCTTGGCCAACTTAGAGGGCTTGGGTTTCAGGGTTTTGCCATCAGCGGATTCTGCATCCTCAGCTCCATCTTTGGTATAGGTCTGGCTGGCGTCAATGCTGGCCGGTGCGGTCCCCATGCAGAATGGCTTTGTGTCCTCCTGCACCTTGCCAAATGCCAGAGCTGGAGCATCACCCTCAGGAGCGCTTTCCAAGAACGCAGGCGAAGGCTGGACCATCCCTCTCTCTTTAGGCTGGCTCACAGACAAATCTTCTTTCCTTAAGCTGAAAACCGGTGAGCTCTGGGCTTGCTTGAAATTATAGGTTTCGTGAAGATCATTATTTCTCCCAAACTCCTCTCTCATTACAATAAAATCTCTGTGCTGCAATGCCTGCTCTACCTTGTGCTTTGTAGGGTCATTAGCCTGATTACTGCTTTCCGCGGCAAAGCTGGCTTTCGTTATGTTTGCTTCGCCTTTAGCCTCTTGCTCATCTCGCAGAAGGTCTGGGAAGAGGAGTTTGTCACTTTTGGCTGAGTTCTTACCATGGCCAGAGCTCTGGTGCAACTTCAGGCTCTTGTCTCCAGGTACTTCAAAATGCATCTTCCCACCGCTCTCCAGGAGCTCTGGTAACCGGCCTCGCAGAGACGGGTCCTCGTAGCGGACCCTCTCATGAGACCGTGACCTCCTCTCCACCTTCTCCTCCTTACTGATCTCCAAGGCCGAATGCTGCAGCAGCATGGGGTGCACCATCCCCATCCCCAGCGCATCCTGGTAGGTCATGAACTCCCCACGCCCTGCTGGAAGGCTGTAGGGGAGGCCAGGTTTGGGAGCCAGGTGGCCAGGGTAGAGGCTGCCATTGGGCAGCAAGACAGGGTGTGGGTACACATGTCCTTTCCCATGGAGGGAGAGAGGGCTGATGGCTATCCCTTCTGGCACCGGGTACGGGAGGTAGCTCCTGGGGTAAGGTAGAGGTGGAGAGCGAAATGCTTCATTGGGCGGCAAGAAGATGGGGCTGGAGGCCAGAGCAGTCTCACTTGCCTTGAAGTTGGCTTCCTGGCTGCAGGATTTGGCCACCTTATTGCTGTGTTTCGCAGGAGTGGCAACAGGCTGCCCAGCATGCTGTATAACCGAGGCGGTGCTCTCCACAGAGCTCCTGCCTATCTTGGTGCAGTCCACATTGGCGTTGGGTGCTGGCGACGCAGACGCTGGACGTCCCCCTGCTGACACTGCCCCTGAAACGCTGCCAACAACTGCCTCTGTGCCACCCATCCTGGGGCAGGAGGAGCTCCGCTGCTGTGGGATCACCCAGTCCAGCGCCTTGTTTTTCAGCTGGACGCTCTTCCCGCTCTCCTCGCTGGGGCTGGGACCAGGAACGATCCAGGAGGATGGTGCTGTGCTGATGATTTCAGGCCTGTAGATGGGGCAGCCGCTCCCAGGAGAAATGGTTTCCTTCTGAATGATATCGCTGCTGGGCAGGTGTGTCCCCACTCCCACCCGGCCGTGCACCAGCACCGTCGGCGTCATCTTCTTGCTGTGGTCAGCCTTGCCGGTGGCTTCTGCGTCCACAACTTTCGCCGACAGGTCCAGCGGTTTGTCAGTGACGTCTTTGGTCGGTGTCTGCTTTTCTAGGAGTGGGGGGGACCTGCCGTCTTTCCGGTCCTGGCCAGCTTTCCGTGCATGGGGGGTGGCTGGCGGGGGAACCTCCCCGGCATCGCTGCCTTTGGGAAGCTTCTCGTTGGAGAGGCGGGAGGGTGGGAATTCCCCACCAACATTCACGTAGGGCTTTGGGAGGGTAACAGCAGAGGAGGGAGAAGTGGTGATTCTGGGGAAGTGTTTGTGGAAATCAGCGTAGGTGTCCCCCACCTGGGCAGGCAGAGGGAGGCGGGGGGACGGCCGGGGCGAGTGTGGGAGCAGGAGCGCAGGGTCCGCCGGCACATTGGCAGGGGCCGGCTTGGCAGCGGGGACCCGAGGCTGCTTGCTGTTCTGGATGTGAGGGTAGGTGTGCGCATCAACAGGGGTGCCAGGGCTGACACCCATCTTCCACGACAAGCTCTTGTCTGGACAGTGCACCAAAGGTGGGATTGCCGGTGAAGCCGAAGCAGTTGAGAGCCTCAGCGGTGATGCCAGCGACGATGGAATGTGGGGGGCAACATAGTGGGAAGGAGGCAGGTATAAAAAACGTTCCCCATTTGTACACACGGGTGAGTAAGCCAGGTGCTGGGGTAAGCTGTAGGTGGACTGCTGAGGTAGCAATGCCTTGTACATGTTCAACGAATACTTATTTGGTGAGTCAAGGAAAGGGTATATGGTGGGTGCTGCACCCTCCATATAGGGGTTTACCCAGGGAAGCCTTAGGTAACTAGCACCATTGACACTGAGGGGACTCTGCTTGTCCCCTGCGGCTCGGTCCAAACCCAGTGTCTCCCCCGTGGGGACAGAGGCTTTTTGTATTCCAGGTGGTGTTTTGTATATAGCGCTGAAGCCGTTGGGGGCTTTCCCAGAGACAGACACGTTTTCTACTGTTTCAGGAGGATTGGACTTGAACTGTATCTCTGGGTTCCTTTCAGGAGTAAATCCGAGCCCAGCTATGGAACCCGTAGCATCCCGTGATTTTTCTGAGCCGAGTCCGCACAAGCTGGAGTAGACAATACTGCTGGGAACTCTCAGTCCTTCTCGCATGAGTCCAGACCTGTCCATACTCAGAGCTGCCAGGCTGTCGATGCGATGTGCTGTGGTCGCATCCACCTGGACAGAACAAGAAGTATGTTACTTTCACACTTCACCAACGTGACTACTGTTCAAGCTACAGATACGTCAGCATTTCAGGAGAGAAACAATACCAATGCAGGTAACACTGTTCATCCTTAAAACATACAGAGGCTGATCAAGCTGGAAAACAGAGAACAGGGACCTATGGAGTAGTATGTATCACCACAAACATCAATGCCAATCTCTCAGCATCCAAAATGAATCAGCTTGAAACAAAGGCGTGAGGACCCACAGCCCAAGCAGCCAGAAGTGGCCCAGAGACAAGGCTTGGTGGCACCACTCCCCTGTGGCAACTGGCTCCTCAGCCCTAGCCCTGACTGAGCAAGAAGATGTGGGCTGTGGCACAGAGAGCGAGAAAAGAAGGATGGAGAGCCTCCGCTCCTCCAGGACCTCTTCCTCCACTGCAACTCTGCTGTGGCCTCACCACTAACACACGATTCATGGGGTGAGGCATCTGAGGGCACAGCACGATGCAAGATCTGACGCTGAATTTCCTCTCCGCTCAGTGCTCCCCACATACATTCAAAGAAGGCAAAGCCCACCAATTTTGCAGAAACATTGATGTAATTAATGCTTACATGAACTGTTCTTGTTGGGTATGTGGGTATGCTGCATGACATTAATCCTAACAGAGCAAAAGGAAGACTATGATGTCATACACCACCACAAATGCAGCGCCAAGCAATTAACACGATAAATGAACAAAGCCTCATTTCACTACTCCACAGAAGCAACTCACATGTGCCCAAGCCTGGCTAGAGCTGCAACAGAAAAGTGGTTTAATCATTTCTCCAAGTGGATCATGTAATGCCACCTGGAGGAGTGGGTAGGAGTTGGGGTTGGGAGGACAAGCACAGATGCAGTTGCAGCATAAAGCTATTCAGTTCTTACCACACTGTGATTCAGGTGATTTTCCTCCCTCAGCTCCAGTCTGCTTTTTGACGCATCGCCATCAGTAATGGGGATTTTCCTAACAAAAATCAGAAGTTTTTATGTGGAAACATCCTAGGCATCTCAGATCAGCACAAGACTGTATCACCTCTGTATTTTAATTCCCCAAGAGAAGTCCCATATGATACCACGTTTATCTTTCTGCATACCCATGCACAGCAACTACTTTAGGAGGAGCATTTAAAATCAAGCATAAAGGGGCTTGACACCAAGAACACAATAAGCACATCTCAGAGCAGCCTCTTCCAATGTAAGTGATTTTTGTCAAGGTCTTCTCTGTTGCCCCTTGCCCTTTCCTTTTTCCAAGGAGAGAATATCCCATTTCAAACATCCTCTGTTCACGTAGCACCCACAAATGCTACCAAGGAGAAAATGACAACACATATGCCAGTACCATATCAACATCAGCTGTCCCATGCTGAAGAGAGAGATGCACATCTGTGCCAGAGCAGTGTTGCAGCACTGGGACTTGTTATCACAGAAAGCCCCAATAAAGAATATACCTTAATGCCAAATTTCAAAACCCAGGAATAAAAATCAGTGACATGCAGCAGAAGGAAAGTCTCAGCATTACCCAACAGAACTCCTTTGGAACATCCTCACCTTAAGGCAGTAATGCTATTTTAAATGCATCTCTTTTTTAAAGATTCACCTTTCCTGCAAGTACAATGTCAAATTATTATCTCTAAATAACTAAATTATTCTCTCTAAATAACTGGGAGAAAAGTGGGGAGGGAGGCTGCAAAAGCAAAGTGAGGCATTTGGCGGTTTTCCTTCAGCTCATGTTCACATAGAGCCATTCCCTGCAAAGACCAAAAACTTTCCCCAGCTTCTCAGAGGCTTTTCACACAAACTGAGAACACAGGCTCAAGAGAAGAGAGAAGAACAGTTAAAATAATAATAACTGGCAGAAAGAACCACAAGCATACCTGTAGCCTCTAGGCAGTGTCGTTTTGCTTTCTAAAAAGCCATGGTTTAAGGAAAGAGGGTACCAGGCAGTGCCTGCACCACCCCACTAGAAATTATTAAAGGCTCTAATTTGAACCATCAAATGAATGATGCTCAGCAGGACAAAAGGTGGGGAGGAAAAGATATTCACTTGTGGGAGACCGGAAGGCCTCTATTCCCATTTCACAGGACCAGCTGTTGGCCTGAAGGCAGGGAACACCAAGTAGCAGGCAGGAGCCCCTCTGCCACAGACAGTCCCCACAAGAACACCTGCACTGTTTGGGTTAATTCCTCTTCACAAATAGGAAATTACACATTAATTGTAAAAGCACGTTTAAAGGCTGCTTTGGGGAGCAATGTCTTCAAAGGGTATCCCTGCTTCACTGACCCAGGCTGCCTGTTAAACAGTAAATCAGTGGCTGCTCTCCAGCTCTCAGGCACGTCTCACTTCTCCCCCACTGACCTCCCTCCAAGCTGGGCTGATCGCAATGCGAGACAGCAGCTACCTGCTCCAGGATGAGGGAAGCAAGCAAACTGAGACCTCAGGCTGCAGAATTACAGTGTGCTTTAACTTGCCAGAAGCTTAAATATTTACCTGTCTTCATTAATTCCACACATGCGGACCCTTTCATTGCTCATCCAGCTATGAACGTTGCCATACAAGGGAGTTGCAGAAAGCATGACGTCTTCTTAACAATCACTGCTTTGCTTCACAGTTTTATAATCTATTAAAGAAAAAAAAATAAACAAAGAAAATAAGAAAAGTTGAGCAGATTTGTCTGTGAGGCAGTGCAAACATCATGGCAGAGCAGCCAGCCTCCCTCCAGGTAATTAATAATGAATGCAGGATTGGTGCGGGGAGTGAGCTGCCTACGTTAACCGCTCAGGGAGATACCCTGCAATAAAGGAGCAAATTGAGGGCATTTATAGGTCAGAGGAGATGGATCTTTTCCCCAGCGCACATCCAGAAAATTAAGAATCATTCCAGGCTATCGACAAATAAAAGTTTCTCCACTGCATTTCATTTCCACCAGAAATGACTCAGCTGGCCAAGCATACACCAGTCGCCAAACCTTCACCTCACACAGGCTGAGCTACGGAGAGAGACCCCGCGGGCTGGGAGAACATGCACAGCTGCCCACAAAAGCCCTGCATCAGGAATGCACAGAAACGGGAGTGCGTGGCAAGAACAGTCACACACTGCGTGTATTAGCTATGCTGACTGCTGATAAAGCTTTCAGGCCAGGACTTAAAACCAAAAACAGAAGAGATCTAAATAAAAACCTCCCCCTTAGTGTCTGCACATGACTAACTTGGCGAAAGGGGTTAAAAATAGTAAGTGGGTTGGCGAGCTCCCCACCCTTGATTTGATTAAGCACCAAGCCCTGGTGGCTTCTGCATCGGAGCTGCTGCTGCTGCTGCTGCTGCTGCTGCGAGTGCTTTCAGTAATTCAATGATGCCTGCTCACTCCAGGGAAAGAAATCATTAGCAGGCTCACTGGAGAAGTATTAGCAGTCCAAGAGGATCGGCACCATGTGCAGCCAGAGAGGCAGGTGAAAGGTAACAGTATTTTCGTGTCCAGCAGCAGAGGGAAAGGCTTTTCCTCCTCTGCCTTGCCTAATGCCACCTCCACTGGCATTAAATTCTAGTTTGCTGCATGAGTGAAGCGTCAGGACAAGCTGCGTTTTATTAACAGGATTATTGCGGCACATGATTTATTCCAGAGCAAGATTTTAATTGCTCTTCGGAGGTTGAGTCGTTTCTTTTGAGTGAGCTTCAGCCTGCATCCTGCTGCTAAATTCTGGGTTAATAAGTAGGGGGAGCCTTTAATGCACAGGATATCCCTCAGCTCTTCCTCTCTCACAAAAATAGAAGCCTTTAAGTGGGAGGCATGATACTCCTTTTACACACACGCATACACAAGCCAGTAACAGGCGACTGACCACTGGGAGTTTAACGCCTAACATCTCCCAAAGCATCCACGCTTCCCCAGCAAACTCATTTCCTTTGTCAGGCTACAAAATATGCAAATGATCACTTTGGTATTTAATGGGGAAGAAGCCCAGATTGGGCCTTTAACACAATACTTCACACAGGTTCAGAAGGGTTTAAGAACTGAAACGGCAGGAAAGCCTTGTTCCCCAACACTCTTTTTCTCTCCTCAGAGAGGCCTTTTGTGCAAAACTCCACGTCTGGAACAAATGTATATTAATGAAATGGCATGCTGACCCTCCTCTCTCCAGAACCGTTCGCTTTCCCTAATGAAGTCCGCAAAAATCACTGCGAGGAAACAAAAATCCGCAGAGATTAGATACCACGCTATCACTCAAAAGGAGTTATTCCACTGGAAAGACCATTTCTGGATAGATTTACTGTTTTCCAGATGCGCCGCTCGTAATGTTTTCAATAGCGGCGGCAGCAGCACGGAGACAGTGATTTAGAGTTCCACAGAAGGTTAGCAGCCACCCCATGCGCTGCCTCTGCCGGGAGGGATGGAAGCTGGCCTGCAGGAGATGGCTCTGGGCAGCACCCGGCCTCGCTCCCCACTTCCCATCAGGGCTGCACCAGGCCAAGCCACGCGGTGCTGCTCCTCCGAGGGGTGGCCTGCCCCCGCCTGGCTTCCTCGGTGGAAGTGTATCATTAAGATAAGGCGCAGTGCCTGAATTAGAGCCCGTCAATCCCCTGACATGTGCAGATAGCAAAACGCTTAAGTTGCACGGGTGGCCAAGAGCTTCCCCAGCTATGGCGGATAATGTGGAGGCCCCACATCCCACCACCACCGCTGCCAGATGAAGGCAAAGCCCACCAAGCTGGACTTGATAAGCTTCTACACCCTAACCAACTCTATGATTGCAGGGCACAGGACACAGGGAAGCAGTGGGACATCCCAGGGCCCACCCAGGCGGGTCAGAGCCCACAGCCCGACAGCTGCAAGCCCCTTCTCCGAAGCCACCCCTCGCTGCTCGCTGCCCCGAGTGTGTGTGTGTGTGCAGTTGTAATCGCCGCCCTGATGAACTTCTTGTGAACTGTTTAAAAGTGGAGGTCTGCTGAACGAGCAGCGGCGCCACTGCCAGCCATAATTTCATTGCAACAAGCAACAGCCTTTTAACTCTTCGCATGCCCCTTCCACTCTCCCACCCTCCATTCCGTCCAGGCTGGCGGCTCACAGGGGACTCCAGCGGCTTTGCAAACCATCAGCGCCACGGGGATGGGGCTTGGGAGTGCCAAGGGCACCGCTCCTATTAATACTCAGCATCTGCGGGGGCGAGCGCTGCCGGCTCCGTTATGCAACCCCGACGGCGGGCTGAGCGTCCCAGAGCACTGAGGAAGCCGAGGACACTCTCCCTTCCTCCTCCCTGCCTGCTGGGCATCCGTGGACCTCCACCCCCACCCCCTCCCTGTCAGCGCTCTGCAGGGCACCACAGGCTCCCCCGGCCACCCACCCCCACTGCGCTGCTCCGCTCTGCACTGCTCGGCGTGGAGCAGGGCTCGGCGGCCGTTGAACGCGCGGCATTTCCTCCGGGAGGTGTCTGGCCGATAAAGCCATTTGCGGCTAAATATAGACGGTGATGCACGAGAAGGGAGGGAGGAAGGCGGAGGGGTGGGGGAAGAGACGCGCAACGTACACGCGGTTCCGCAGCGATGCCACTGTGTGAAACCAGTTGTGAAAAGCGCCTGCAAGCACTAACCTGCTTCACGGCGTGATGCCGAGCCGAGCCGGGAACACCCCCACCCCGCCGCAGCGGCAGGCAGGGACACACACCGCGCCGTTCGGGCAGCTGATTAAAACGGGAAACGTTTGGGTCTCCCTCGCAACGTCAACAGACTTTTGGCAGCCATTGACGCCAGCAGCAGCAAAGTTTTGTAAAGACGCTCCTGGCATGGAAAA